>CM067495.1:20794503-20846148 GCA_034552555.1 Semaprochilodus insignis | reverse complement strand
TTTCAGCCGCCGCTACGGCACACAGGGAAAGGGGAAGGCCTGCTGCCACTGGATCCAATTTACCTGAAAAATAGGCCACTGGTCGCAGTCTGTCTCCATGTTTCTGCAAAAGAACAGAAGTCGTACAACCATTCTTTTCATCCACAGTTTGCACAAACAGTTTGAGAGGGTCTGGAAGACCCAAAGTCCGAGGGGTCTGTACAGTTTTCTTCAGATTTTCGAACGCTACCTCTGCTTCAGCCGTCCAGGCCACCTTAGAGGTCGCCGTGAAGCCTGAGGCATGGGCCATTTCCCTAATAGGTGCTTCCAAAATTGAGTAATTAGGAATGAATGCCCTACAGTAAGAGCACATTCCCAAAAATGACAAAACCTGCTTCTTAGTGACTGGTCTGGGATTTTTTTTGAATTGCAGAGACTCTGTCAGTTAATAACCTTTTCCTTTAGCTGAGACGTCATGGCCTAAAAAGTACACTTGTTTCTGAACGAACTGAATTTTGAAAGGCTAGCCTTGTGGCCCTCTCTAGCGAGGTGCTGCAGTAGTGCCACTGTGTTATTCTCACATAGCTCTCTAGAAGGCGTGCAAATCATGAAATCGTCCATGTATTGTACCAGTACCAGTGGGTGTGAATGAGCTCTCAGAATTTGATTGTAGATTGTAGGTGACTCACAATAGCCTTGACACAGACATGTGAATGTGTATGGCTAACCACTGAATGTAAATGCAAACCAATACTGACTGTCCTTGTGAATCGAACACTGGAAAAAACGTTCGCCAGATCAATTAAAGAAAACCACTCGTTGCCAAGAAATGTGTAGGGGTTTGGAACATCTGGTGCTCGCTGTCTGACAGCAGCATTTACTGCCTGCAGGTCTTGTACGAATCTCCACTCATCGGGCTGCAGTGGCTTACGAGTCTTCTTGACCGGAAAAATGTGGGTGCGCACTGGGGTGTCCGGGCAAGGGACAATTACTCCTGCCTTCAGTAAAGACTCAAAAACTGGCCTGATGCCATCAATGGCCTCCTGTCGTAGGGGGTACTGAGTCTGCCTAGGCCTGAACTGCTGTGCATAGACATACAAATGCTGCGCTCAACATGAACACACATACAAAGAGATTGTTTAAAGACTCCTTTGCTAAGGCTGTAGATGATACTGGGGTCTTCTGTCGACCGCTAGTCTGTGCCTTTGCAGGAGGAACACTCCCTTATCCACCTCCCCACATCCTTCCACTCACCTGAATTTGGCTCTGAGATATGAGGTTTTGAATCCACTACATCCCACAGTTCTCTCTGGCAGCACCGTGGAGAGTCCGTGGAGTAATCAGCAATGGCCCTACGAGAGTTTGTACAATGATTTAGTTGCTCTAAACATGCACAGTAATGTTTTGACCAATATAGGGCCTGTATACTCAGCCGCTCATGTCTGCAAGAGTCTTTAAACCATCCCTTCTCATAATGCTCATCCGGACCCTCATGCACATGTGCAGTGCAATGGAGGTCCGCATGTTCCATGTAATCAGTTCTAGACAACTGTGTTTTCTCCTGAGCTAGCTGCACTAAGCGTTCGGTGACCTTGGTCACTGCATCTGGACACAGTTTCCACTCATAGAGACACAAGGGGAGCTCTGTGCTCAATTTAACACACTGGAGTTTCACTAACAGTTGTAATACTCTCAGCCCNAGAGTCCGTGGAGTAATCAGCAATGGCCCTACGAGAGTTTGTACAATGATTTAGTTGCTCTAAACATGCACAGTAATGTTTTGACCAATATAGGGCCTGTATACTCAGCCGCTCATGTCTGCAAGAGTCTTTAAACCATCCCTTCTCATAATGCTCATCCGGACCCTCATGCACATGTGCGGTGCAATGGAGGTCCGCATGTTCCATGTAATCAGTTCCAGACAACTGTGTTTTCTCCTGAGCTAGCTGCACTAAGCGTTCGGTGACCTTGGTCACTGCATCTGGACACAGTTTCCACTCATAGAGACACAAGGGGAGCTCTGTGCTCAATTTAACACACTGGAGTTTCACTAACAGTTGTAATACTCTCAGCCCNCGTCACCAGAGTTTTAGGATTTCCCAGCTGTCCGTGATTTCACTCCCTTTATAAACCCTTCCCTACCATCATCTCATCGCAAGGTTTTGCCCTAAACTTGGTTTGAGCATTTCTGAGCGTTCTTTCTGATTACCTTATTTCTGATCTCAACCCTTTTTGCCTTTTGACTACCTCTCTTCGGTTTTCCCCCTTGGACCTTGTTCGCTGTGTTCTGGTCCGAGTTCTTTGTTTCTGACACTCCTGCCCATCCTCAGTTACACATTTCGGTCATTCTGAGAAATGTTCCAATACAGAGTGGCCTGTTGCTCCTATGGAGCAAATGGTATTAGAACTGAACTTTGGGGCGCTGTGAACTCTCCTTGTCTGATCACTGAGTGGGTTGCACTGGAGTCTACCAAAAATTCAGTTTGCTTACCATTTACATTGAGTGCCATGCACAGTAACTGAGTGAAAGGAAATGCTGTATACTTCAAAAACACTGAAGCGGTTTCAGACTGGCTCGTTTGGAGATCGTGTTGCTGTCTAGTGTTGTTTTGTGGTTGGTCAGAGAGTGTGTGTTCCTGTCTGACATGAACTGATTTTCATGTGTTTTGTGTTACTTCCTCTGTTCTCAGCTGTCTCCCTGTCCTCGGCCTCTGCCTGTCAGTCGGCTTGGCCTTGGTCTCGGCCTTGGCTTGCACCGTCCGCTTCTGGCCATTCTTTGGCAAAGTGCCCAAGTTTACCACAGCTGTAGCAGCGAAAGTCTCGACGGTTTGGACCTCCTGGTTTGAATGCACCCCTGCCCCTTCCTTTTGCCTTTCCTCCCCCTCGTCCGGTTCTCTCATCCGGGCAAGCCGTCTGTAGCATGGTCAGTGTAGGTGGGTAGGTCTTTGCTCCTTTCTCAGCCGTTTTCTTCTGCCTTTCTCTCAGAAGTTTCCCAAGTGATGCAGAGACTCTTAACCATCACAGCAATCTCAGGTTTCAGTCCATTCATGAAGCTGTTGCAAAGATGTGCTTCCCATGCTGTGACTGCTCCGCCTTCTCCGGCAAGGGCCTGTGGTCGTTCTAGGCCTGAGTTGGACTCGTGCACCTCAGTGAGTCATGTCAGATAGCTGTGGACTGACTCTGAATCTTCCTGCTTGCACATCGCAGTCTTTATCATGTCCATACTCAAGAGAAGCTTGTTGCAAGGCATTGTTGTAGCGCAGTAATGCACTCACGGTATGCTCGGTTGTCTTCATGGCCCCATTGTGGATTGACGAGTCTCATGTCTCCCCTGTATGTTCTAATGCGCCTGACCTTGTGTGTCTAAGTGCTGTGTACCTTGTTTTGCCTTGTTGTACACCGTGTGCTGCCTGGTTCGTGATGGTGATGCTGGAATCTCTTCATTTCTCCCTTCATTTGCAGGTGGGGCAGATGTTTGGAGCTCTGGATACAGCCGGGGTGGGGCAGTTGAGGGAAGAGGTGGTGGAGCACCTCGATAGGGCTGGTCACAGGATGCTCCTCCCCCTGTGCTCTGGCCATCTGGGGCAGGAAGTGGCTGCTCATTCCTCCCTGCTTGTGGTTGAGGCTGTTTCGGTGGGGCAGAGTCTGAGTCTGGGTCGACCTGTAACTTAGCACACTGAGAAACAGATGAGGGCCCTGCCTGTCGTCTTTCTCTCTTATGTGCCTCCCACTGCCAGTCTCCAAACACCTTCCAGTCTGCTAAGAACCTGTTTTTTACACTATCACTCTCTCTCTCTCTCTCTCTCTTCTTCAATGCTTCTAACTGCCTAACACTGAAACTTCCCTTCTCAGGGAAACCACATTCTTTCACCCAAACATCAAACTGTCTCACACTGCATTCACCATAATTCACTTTCATAAACTTTATGTTAGGTCCATCAAAACTGCATCCTATCCCAAGTGATTAATTCGCATTTTTCTTGCTCTTAGAATTCCCCATTTTACAGTGCTCTTAATTTTCAAGCATGCAAAGTAATGAGATGCTATTAGGGCGAGTAGTCCAGACTCTTCACTTATAAAGAACAATGGTAGGATACACAGTGTTGTGTGATTTTCAGAGGTAATGGATCAGTGATAAGGCGCCTTTTTGGTGGCCAGGACCCGTCGCAAGTTACGCCGTTACCCAGTAACGCGGAGCGGCTACTCCAGCGATCAATTAAATTGTCTCTTACAACTTAACCACTTGCCGTTGTCCCACTAGGATATGCCCGTCGACATA
Organism: Semaprochilodus insignis; assembly: GCA_034552555.1. Taxonomy (NCBI): domain Eukaryota; kingdom Metazoa; phylum Chordata; class Actinopteri; order Characiformes; family Prochilodontidae; genus Semaprochilodus; species Semaprochilodus insignis. The sequence goes on along the minus strand of CM067495.1, from coordinate 20,841,890 downwards.
AACCTCCAATTTTCTCGAAAAATAGGAGCAAAATCCCCAACAACCGTCGCTGTGGTCGAGTTCCCAGAACTCTACAAGAGACCCTTGTCTCTATATCACTGACTCACATCCAGTGGACCTCACACAACTGTTTCCAAATTTTGATTTACTAATACAATTGTTTCTTAAAATATTTCACATCTATCCATTANTGTGGTCGAGTTCCCAGAACTCTACAAGAGACCCTTGTCTCTATATCACTGACTCACATCCAGTGGACCTCACACAACTGTTTCCAAATTTTGATTTACTAATACAATTGTTTCTTTAAATATTTCACATCTATCCATTAACATATTTTTGAATAATTGATGGTTCCAACCCGTATTTGATGGACAGCAGCGGTGTGCGGCCTGTGCAGCAAATGGTGTACTGCCTCCACTCTTAAAGACGAGGTTGAGGGGGGAATTCAGGTCCCCCGGGCGTCCCCCAGCCCAGCCGATTTGTCGCCGGTGCTCCGCCACTCGTGCTGCCCAACCAGGGACACCAAGATTTGTCGTGGAAATTTGACAAACTCAGTCTGGACTGCCCGTTGAGAAATCATAGAAAAGGATTTATTAAAGGAAAAGACGGTTTACAGCATCCAAAGAGTATAGAGTATAGAAGCGCTACCCGTGTCCCTCCCGAACAAGATATATATACTACATAGATAACTACTTGCGTGTGTGCGTAAAGACCCTAACTCCCAGCCCCGTTGGTTGGCAACAGCAAGAAGCTACCCCCAAGTATGGGAGATGCAAGGTCACCAATGTGCGGGTGAAAACAAGAGAGAATATGGTTATCTGGAGACTGTGAGGCAAGCCTGTGTATCAGTATGTCACAAGGCCCCAGAAGGTCGAAAAACAGAACAACATGAGTGGTACAGAACACTTAATCACGTATAGAGAGCACACTGACCTATGATTTGCAAAACTGCTTAATCATGCACAGTTTAGCAATAACGCTGAAAACTACTTCTAACTTGAATTTCTCTCACAATACACTTTTAGCAGGGTTACATGTGGTGAGCCTGTGCTCAGTACTCTCATTAATTATCTGAAATTACACTGTATACACTGTGTTTCACTTGACTGTCTCACTTCATCTCCAACATGCTAATTTAATTTGAAGAGCAAGAGCTTTTGTATCGGTGAGTATGCAATATGTAGACCACTCACATATAATACTAAAGCAGACTAATTTTCAGGAGCTTTAATAATCTATTTCCCTCAACAATACAGGTACATCACAACAACAGAAATATAGTAATAGTAGATGATTGCTGTTTATTACAGTTATTTACAATTTATAGTAGTTTATTAACTGACACACACACACACACACACACACACACACACACACACACACACACACAGCTGCCCGTACCTGAGTGTGTCCAGTCTGCAGTGTGGATCCTCCAGTCTAGCAGAGAGCAGCTTCACTCCTGTATCTCCTGGGTGGTTGTAGGACAGATCCAGTTCTTTCAGGTATGAGGGGTTTTCACTCAGAGCTGAAGCCAGATAAGAACAACCTTTCTCTGTAACCATACAATAACATAACCTGCAGAGAGGAGGAGAAAGAGGGAGACAGATGAGATGTGGCATCAACTTCGTGTCCTGCTCTCTATTAACAGCAAGCTCTTGGCACCTGGATGCTGGAATATCTCTGGTCAAAATGTTACACAAAGAATTCCAAGCAATTCGTGAAAGCCTGGAGTTCAGCCAAGAACAAATCCTAACTCTCACTTAAGAAAACAAAACGCTGCATCATTCCGTCAGTGAACTCACAATGCAACTTTCATCAGTTACAAAAGAAAAACAAACAAATGAAAGAAAGAATTCTGCACAAAGCATGACAGACAACATTGTCTTCTCAGGTATTCCCAAGGACACACCGGAAAATCCAGATCTCACAGCAATCAGCTTCATCCATTACATTCCACCGAGCACACCGTTTAGGAGGAAGAAGCAATCAAACAAGCGACTGTAACAGGCAAAGCTGTTGCCATCAGTCATTTGTGGACTTGGGCAGCCACCGTAGTTCTGAGGAGCAGCTCCTCCCCTTTCCCCTGCATGCTAGGTGTTAGCAATTAGCGCCAGTGTATATAGTGTTGCGTGATAAGTGTCATGCTTCTTTAAGAAATGCGGGAGCACGCCCCACTGATTTGTAGTTTTTTTTTTTCGAGAGAGAGAGTTTGGGGGACACAGGGAAGAAAAGGTGTTGTTTTTCTGCTGCTAAATGTTTAGCACAAGTTAGCCTCAGTCACTCCACAGCTCTCCCCTTTTCCTGCAGTTGTACTGAGTTTACTCTGAATGAAGCTGTGAATAAATGCTGCCGTGCTTGGACTTTCAGGCGGTCTCAAACTGACTCACTACTGTAACCGAGTGGAGCTAATAGGTGTGGGTATTACCCTAGAGTTGTTAGCTCTAGCCCAGGGAACTTCAGCTGAAAATAAAGTTCCACTGACCCTCATCTATGGCCGGGGGCAGGGAAAAAAGGTGACACTGGGGGCTCGTCCAGGATTCAGGCTGAACTCTCTCAGCTCTGGTCACATTAGATGGGATCACACTGAGCTGAGCAGTGCATCTGTGAGCTGCAAGCGCGCACAAGCTACAGAAACACAGTGCTCTCCGTGCATTAACACTTTTATTTCTGCAGTGTGTGGATGCTGCGCTGAAAGCACGCGTATTGCTTATCCAGATGTATTAAACAACCATTCTCCAACTCTGCCTTACTGTTCTGAGTCTGTGGACGTTCAAAACCATTGTGTCCAGACAAATGGAAAACTCAGTGATGCACAGTACCGTGCCCACCTGTCTGAAGTTTGTAAAACTGTACAGATTGAATGTGAATGCACTCCCCATGGACCTGTTTGGTCCACCTCACGTTGCAAACTACCTAGATATGTGCAGTGTGATAGCGCTTCTGACAGCAGTGGAGATAAGCAAAGCAACAGACAGGAAATAATTCCCATATTACGTCCAGGCCAGTTTTTCTTCGTGGAAAGAATATCTGTATCACTTCGAGAGCTGTGCAAAAGCTAATTACTGGACAGAGAGTACAATGGCTGTTCAACTTAGGTTTTGTCTAGTAGGGGCTGAAGGAGCTGTAATCCACAAAAATCTTCTGTCCGCACAGTGGGATTATAAAAGAATACTTCAGGAAATGGAAAATGCATATGGACCAGCTTCAGAGCATGCAGTTGCAGTGGCCATTGAGCTGAGACAGAGAACTCACTCGGATGACATTTATGAAAATGTGTCCATTACATACGCCAACTGCTCAGCAGCTGGTCAGGATGCCATCGATGTGGAGATTTTCACAAATACTATGGGGGATGTTGGAATCATACAAAAGCTGTTGGAAGAACGATGCTGACTAAAGCTTATGAAAGTGCAAGTGTCACTCAACTCATGTCCACCAAATCACGGCACATACGAGAACATAGAACCAGAACGGCAATGGTATGTGATGGCGCTGTGCTTAGAGACGAGGATGATCGAAACAGCATGTCAGAAGTGGTGGCAGAGCGGAGCTATGTGAATCATAAACTTCAGCCAGCTCAACACAAGTTTAAAGGTGAAAGGTGGAAAAATATAACTTGGGATGAAATCAGGTGCCATAACTGTTCAGGAGTGGGACACATGAAAAGGAGCAGATGAGAGCAGTCAAGCACCCTGTAGCTCAGAAAGTGGCGATCTCCAGTGACACACAGAACATGCCAGCCACACTCACTGTCAAGGGTGGTCCAGAAATGTTTATCCTGTTGCTGATGCATTACAAAGAGGTTTGTGCTCTTTTGGATAGTGGTGCTCGGAGAAATATTCTGCCTCTTCATTGTTTCAATTACATTTACCAAGATGGTAAACCTTCACTACAGACATCAACCGTGCAGTTTTTAGAGGGTATCGGTCCTGGGGATGTCGCTGTATTGGGAGAGGTGCACCTACCCATCCAAATTGGGAGCCACACAGACAGCGTTAACTTCATTGTGCCAGATCAGACGGGAAGTACTGCACCCTTTCTTATAACAGTCTCGGGCACGTCTTGAATTTGGGGAGAAGAGAATTGTGCTGTTTGGGGAGCAGATTCCATATTTTAACCCCAGCCACATGCCCAGAGTTCATGTGGTCAGAGTTGCACACACCACCACCATAGAGTCTGGATGTGAATACACTGTGCCTGGTGGAGAGATAGTGTTGAGCCCTACTAAAGGTTTCATGGAGAAACACACGGATTGTTGTGAAGGCACAGCCAATGAACCGTATTCCCATCAGAATTTATAATCCTGGTGCCATAGCAGTTACAGTGAAAAAGGATACAGTGGATGGGGTTCTCCAAACTGCAGAGGTGATACCACCTGACCCTAACATTCCCACCAAGGTATAGTCCACCGACTTCTCCATGCCTGCTGTGCCAGACCATCTAAAGGCCCTGTATACTGAAAGTGATTCTATGCTGAGTACTGAAGACAGGCTCATGCTCGCCCAGCTCCTCCAAACATATGGAGATGTCTTTTCCTCAGGACCGGGCTACCTAGGTCGTACCAGTTTGGTACAGCGTGACATCCAGACCATGCCTGGCCCTCCAGTGAAACAACCTCCACGCCGCATGGCCTGGGAAAAACAACTTAATGCTGATGAGCAAATACAGCAAAGTCTTCAGTCAGGGCTCGCCTGTTAGAGGCAGAGCAGCTGGGCCTCGCCCATTGTCATGGTACGTAAGAAAGACCAAACATACAGCTTTGTGTTGATTATCAGACCTTAAACGAATGCACTGTTAAAGATGCCTACCCACTGCCCCGCATCCAGGATACACTAGACACCCTATCCACTGCCAAATGGTTCAGCACATTGGACCTGGCCTCCGGCTACTGGCAGGTGGAACTGACCCCCAGAGCTCGCAATGCCGCGGCCTTCTGCAGTCGTAAGGGGCTTTTTGAGTGGACTGTCATGCCCTTCGGATTATGCAGTGCCCCAGCGACATTCCAACGCCTGATGGACCGCGTCTTGGCAGGTATGCAGTGGGAGACCTGTCTTGTGTACTTAGATGACATAATTGTAGTCTCTCTGGGAAGAGATGTGGTAGAAATGTTGGACCAACTTGGGCAGGTGTTCAACAGGCTTCGTCAGGCAAACCTTAAGCCGAAGCCAGCCAAGTGTTGTCTGTTTCGGCGGCAGGTGGTGTACCTTATATTATTATTATTAGAAAATATATTATTATTTCTGAACATGGCATCTCCACTGACCCACAGAAAAACCTTAAGGTACAGGAGTGACCTCAGCCCAGCAATGTCTCTGAGGTCCACTAGTTTGTTGGCCTCGCCTCATAATACCGGCGATTTGTGAAAGATTTTGCTACCATTGCCCAGCCCCTTCATGCACTCACAAGGAAGTATGCCCACTTCCGGTGGACAGAAGACTGCCAACAGGCATTTGTGGAGTTGAAATGGTGGCTCACCTCCACACCTGTCTACTGTCCACACCATGCTATCCGCTAGATACGGGAGATCTTATCCTGGATATGGATGCTAGTCACTTGGGAATCAGAGCTGTCCTCTCCCAAGTGCAGGATGGTGAAGAACGTTGGCCTATGGAAGCCGCAGACTGTCCCAAGCAGAACAGAATTATTGCACTACCAGACGGGTACTCCTAGCAGTCGTCGACTTCACCACTCATTTCTGGGCCGAACCATCACTGTATGAACTGACCACAGCAGTTTGCGCTGGCTTATGAGAATGAAGGAACCTGAAGGACAGTTGGCCAGGTGGCTAGAGAAACTAGGGGAGTACGATTTCCAAGTAATCTACCATCCATGCACCCAACACTGCAACGCAGATGCGCTATCCAGGAGGCCCTGTCGAAATTCTTGTCCCTCCAAGATACCTGACCCATCTTTAGCTAATATCCGTTTCCACCACCAGGCAGTGCAGTGTGATCTAACAGCATGAAGGAAATTTGTTTCACAGAGTTTGCAACAGTGGGTATAGAGGAGCAACCTTTAATGAGGTGGAAAGAATCTGTTTCACTGGAACATGTGAAGTAGGGCTATTTAAAGGTTGGACTGCAGAACAGTTGTGGGAGGCACAACAGACCGACCCTGACATTGCACCAGTGTAGAAGTGGTTCAAAGAGAGGAAAGAGCGTCCATACTGGGGAAAAGTGTCATCTTATAGCCCTGCCACTAAAGCATACTGGAGCCAATGAAACATACTATACTTCAGAGAAAACATTCTGCTTAGATGATTCTACTGCACTGAGAATACTGTGTTCTACTAACAGGTGTTGTTGCCCCGCGTGTACCGGCCAGATGTGATGAGGCAGATGCATGATAGACCCATTGGAGGGCATTTCGGGGTTGAAAGAACTCTAATCCGTCTGCAAACCTGATACTATTGGTATCGGATGAGGGAGGATGTTACACTTTGGTGTCAGACTTGCACCAATTGTGCAGCTAAGGCCCAACCTCAAAAAACACCACAAGCACCAATGGGAACAGTTAGTGTTGGAGCCCCTATGGAGATGATAGCTGTTGATCTGATGGGCCCCATGAATGAGACCGTAAGGTATAATCGCTACATTCTTGTGGTACAACACTTCTTTACAAAATGGGTTGAAGCTTATCCCCTACCAAACGACCAGGCAGTGACTGTAGCTGATGTCCTCAGTGCCGAGTGGGTGTGCCGTTACGGAGCTCCTTATACTCTGCACAGTGATCAAGGAAGTAATTTTGAGTCTGAAGTGTTCCAGAGGATGTGGGATCTGCCAGGAATCAAGAAGACACATACCACTCCTTTTAGACCACAATCTGATGGACAAGTGGAACGTTTCAATGCCACTTTGCAGAAAAAAAGGTAACAGCAGGTTGGCTTAATGGTGTCCGTCTCCATAAACCGAAAAAGCTATCCAAGTGAAATATTAATAAAACATGCATCAAAAACAAAAAAAGTCAGATTCAACCATAAAACTACAATGCTAAACTATTCCTAGTTGTTGGATTCTGGCCTAATCTCGCAACACATTACTGAATAATGTTTCTACGGTTAGCTATTGACGTTGAATACTTAATATTATGCATTGTCACAACGACGACACTGGAACACCAGCTCCTTTCCTCAATGCACTCAAACGAGAAGAGACTTTATTAGCTAGCTAGCCAACTCACCTCAGGCTTAGTTCAGAGATATTTGCAAAGTTACAGGGAAAAAACGGTCGGGGAATGAGGTTTAGATCACCACCTAGCTAGCTAGCCAAGTTAACAAAAAGACGAAGTACATTGTTAGCAAGCTAAGTTTAACCTATTTTTAAAGGAGAAAAGCAAGACGTTGTAAGAAATAAAATGATCAGTATCTTTCATAAATAATGTTGTTGGCTTGAAGCAAAAATAATTAACACCTAGCTAGCAACATGTATTCCAACACATTACTTTCATTACCTAGTTGGTGTAGCCAGTGAAGTTCAAGTTCAAAGTAGGATTAATAACTATTTCTTGGTCTCAGAAGTAAACTACGGTAGCTAAATTGATAAACAGAATATTTTTTCTTACCTTAGTTTACCCTGCAAACTGGATTCCTCCATGCTCTTCCGAAAAGGCTGCTGCAGGTTACCAGTTACAAAAAAAAAAAAAAATGCATGCATACACAGGAAATAACTTCTTTATATTACTTCGTATCACACAAAATTCTGTAGGTTTAATATTACTCAAATAAGATGATTGTGCTTTTCATGAATAAAATAAGTAGATTTTATTCCAAACATTTTTAAATAACATTAACACAAATAATAGCCACAAATTCAAGAACTCAATTCTGTTAAATAAATTTCACATAATACATTTTTATAAGATCTATTGGACCACCTATTCATTTTTTACAGTGTAGAGGGAGACATACACTGGGAGATGTATGAAACAGGAAGTGCTGAAGTCAAAACTGAAAGTAAAGTTTAGGATGAAGATTCCGTTAGAGAATCAGAGGAAATTCCAGAAGTAGAGGATTTCAGATGGTAGGCTTTAAGATCATTAGTAATCTGGTGGTGTTGTAGATTATCTAGTAGTTTAACAGGAAATGTTGTGTGTTTGTGTTGATTAAACTAATACAGTAGTTATTGAGAGTGTGTAGTTGGGTAGTGCTAGCAGTGCTCAGCTGTGAGCTTCTCAGCTAACGAGGCTAATTTACCAGGTAATGTTATTGTGTTAGAAAGGTTTTTCTGATCAGCTGCAGAATCACTTTCACCTAAAATGGTGTGGAAACATGGTGAGGTGTCCCTTTGGAGACTACAGGACAGTGTATGAACTTATAGGGGTGGAACATATAGAAGTGAAACAAACATGGCTGGAACATATAGGGATGGACTGTATGGGCTGGAACCACTTTGGCAGTTGACCAATCAGTGCAGAGTTCTGTTGGTTCTTTAAGGTAACTCTGTTGTGCATGCAGTTAAGGTAACTGTGTTGTCACATTAAGCTGGTCTACAAGATGTCTGATACTGAAACACTGAAACTACACTGTAGACGCAGCGTGTGAACCCCTTTATGTGAATGTGTGTACAGAAATACTGTCAGTCAGGATCAGTCAGGGTTTATACACACTGGCTCTTCAGAATATTTGATACTTTAATCTCCTCTGACAGGCTTCAAGTTATTTTATATTCATGTATAATATCTTGTGTGTAGTGCTGGTGTTGGTGTGTGTTGTCATGGGTTAAGAAAGAACTGCAATTATCCAGCAGCATTTATAACATTTATAACAGCCACAGCAGTATGTTTCAGCGTGCTTTTCCAGTTTCCAGAGTTTTCTATATGTTGACTGGTCTTCAAAAACCTGGATCCTCTAGTTGCTGGAAATCCTGGAGTTATATTTAAACCCTTCGTTTACCTTTGAAGCTTATATTAAGCAACATTAATACAGCATTTTAATCTCCATATTTGTGACTAGATGTAGAAGTAGCCTGTTATAAATAAATATTCAGGAAATGACACTCGTCATCGTGAAAAAAGGTGCACTCAGAAGGAATCAACTGACAAAAAATGAAACTTGATTGTTAGGTTTGACATCATGAGACATGCAAATGATTCAAATTTCACATTCGGCTGTGCATGTGAAGCATGGACAGGACCTTATTACTGTACCTGACTGACTATATGAGTCAGGATAGCATCCTTTTCAAGTGAAGTATGTCTCAGAGAAGAGTTCAAAAGCAATTTAAGCTGTTGTAAGAGTTGGAGAGGGGTTGCATTGTAGGGTTCCGGGAAGCGGGATGGTGTTACCGACAGATTGTGCACCATACCAGCCGTGGGGATACTACCACGGCATGCTGTTGGCGGCAGTGGATAGAAGAAGCCACACACCATCATCATGAAGGATCTGGGAGACCTTCATGGAGAGAAAGAACCGATGGATTGTCCGACATTTGCAAAGAGACCCAACAGCCATGACTGCGGACTCTCAGCGAGTAGTGATGCCCTTCATGAGTCATCCTGTTAGTGCCAGCACCATTGGCAGACAGCTGCACAACGCAGGATTACATGCAAGCAGATGGTTACAGTGAGGACGCCAAAGTGTCTGTGTGCGGAGCCACCGTGGTCAGTGCCAAGATAAATGGTTTGTTGATAGGCATCACAAGCCCAGAAGATCTGGTGTTACTCCAGCTCCACCCCAACTGCAAAATCTGCATGACAATATTCAAGCCGTATGGGATGGATATCACAGGACACCATTTACCACTCCAACTCCAGAAACCTCTACTACTTAATGCTGAGATGTCTGGCATGTTGCAAACATGGTGGCTCAACGCCATACTGAGAGACTGGTTATTTTGAGAGTGGTTATTTTGGAAAGAACATTTTGATGAAAACAAAATTCAGCTTGAGCGACCGACACCGTTTTACGTACACTATCTTAGGGCAGACCCCCAGGCACAAATTCAGTGTTGGTCATGCCCAGCACTCGTCTGTTTGTCTTTTCCATCCTTTGTTTCTCCCCTAGTGTCCTATTAATTTTTGGTCCTACCCAAACCCTATTGTTTTCTTTAACTTAACAGGAAGTGGGCACCATTTAAGTTGTGCAACCATTCTGCGCTTCCTTCAGGTAATGCACTTTTCTAGTTACTAATAACACGTGTGTAAAATAGTAGAGGATGTGATGGTGCTGTAATTTTAACCTCTGAATTATAAAATATAGATATAAATATATTTATCTATAAATATAGATATTTTTAATTAGGTATTGACTGATGCTGTAGTGACACCAAGTTCATTATAACCCTTAGTTCAGTTTCCTGGTCCTGCTTTAAATATGAATCTCTTCACAGGGAGCAGAGAGCAGAGTGTCCAGTGTCCTATCGTGTCTGTGAAGAGTAAAAACCTCATGATGGATCCTCAACACTCCAGCAGTGGAAAAGAAACCTCTGACTCAAAGTGAGTTACTTTCTGTTAGTATTCATTTTTAATTTTTCATGTCTGAAACTGGTTAGTAGTGTTTATTCATAACAGTCCAAACTGTATAGCATGACATTTACTTTTGAAGTATTACAGTAAAGTTACAGCCAAGGATGTAGTTGTTAAAAAATGAAAACTTTAAACTTCAGTCCTGCCCAGTCAGCTGAGGTACAATGGATGTTATCGTTAAAGTTATAGTATTTTACCAGTTTTGTGGTGTAGCTGTTTTTTAATACACATAAACTCTTTATCTTGTGTCTCCACATCACATTTCCAGACTGCAGACATACAGAGCAGAATCCCCAGGGCCCAGCTGTGTGTCTATGAAGACCAACAACTCAACGCTTCAACCTCCTGTATTCAGTAATAAAAGATCCAGTATTGAGCTGAGGTGAGACACACAACATGGTAGTGAGTTTCAGCAGGACGTTTCTCAGGAAGCATTTTTTGGATTATCTTGCACTTAAATCTTTATCTCACTGCCACTAAGAGTCATTGTTTACTTACATGATCACCTGATGTAACTAGTGTGTGTTGTCAGTAATGATATAACCAGTACTGACTTGGCAGTCATGATTGTTGATATCTGGATTAGTGAGCCATGTCCAGTTTAGGACGTGATCTGTTCAGACTGTCAGATACACCTTCAAATGTTTTACTCTCATGATCGTCTGATGTAGCTAGCGGGTCTGGCCCTGCTGAGGCTGTGATGTTACTGTAAGGCTGGTATGAAATGACATGAGGAAAAAAATATTTAATTTCTTCACTTTTCAGTCTTATATGACTAAGAAATAATACTTATAGTGGCAAAACATATAGTTTCAACCTATCATTTGCTAATAATTTCAAAACTGGTAGGTAATATATTGGGGGGAGATCCACAAAAAAGTGTCTGACCTGAATAATGATGCAAGCCCAACTTTAACCAGTTATCTCAAAAAACATGTTTATTACTTTATATCTATTATCAGTTGTCTAATGTAGCTGTCTTCTGATACTCATATTAAACTCTTTATCTTGTGTCTCCACATCACATTTCCAGGCTACAGACATACAGAGCAGAACTTCCAGAGCCCAGCTGTGTGTCTGTGAAGAGTAATCACTCAATGCTTCAGCCTCCTAAATTCAGTAATGAAAGTTCTGGTACTGATCTGAGGTGAGACACTAACACAACACGGTAGTGAATTTCACCAGGATGTTTCTCAGGAAGCACCTTTTGGCTTTTCTGCCCTCAGACTAAAGTCAATGAGAGTCATTGTTTATCTGCATGATCACCTGATGTAACTAGTGTGTGTTGTCAGTAATGAGGTAACCAGTACTGATCAGAGGCGAGACATAAACAGAACATTTAGCTTTTTCCTGGATTTGGACCACTTCTTATTGCCAGTGGTAATGATATTTTTACCTGTATGGTCAACGGATGTACACTATATTGCCAAATGTATTCGCTCACCCATTCAAATCATTGAATGCAGGTGTTCCAATCACTTCCATGACTACAGGTGTATAAAACCTAGCACCTACANTACAGAGCAGAATCTCCAGAGCCCAGCTGTGTGTCTATGAAGAGCAAGGACTCAATGCTTCAGCCTCCTAATTTCAGTAATGAAAGATCCAGTACTGACCTGAGCTGAGACACTAACACAACACGGTAGTGAATTTCACCAGGATGTTTCTCAGGAAGCACCTTTTGGCTTTTCTGCCCTCAGACTAAAGTCAATGAGAGTCATTGTTTATCTGCATGATCACCTGATGTAACTAGTGTGTGTTGTCAGTAATGAGGTAACCAGTACTGATCAGAGGCGAGACATAAACAGAACATTTAGCTTTTTCCTGGATTTGGACCACTTCTTATTGCCAGTGGTAATGATATTTTTACCTGTATGGTCAACGGATGTACACTATATTGCCAAATGTATTCGCTCACCCATTCAAATCATTGAATGCAGGTGTTCCAATCACTTCCATGACTACAGGTGTATAAAACCTAGCACCTACACATACAGACTGCTTCTACAGACATTAGTGAAAGGATGGGTCGCTCTCATGAGCTCCCATGATAGGATGACACCTGTGTAACAAGTGCAGTCATGAAATTTCTTTGATACTAAATATTATACAGTCAAATGTCAGTGGTATTGTAGGAAAGTGGAAGCGTTTGGGAATGACAGGAACCCAGACACAAAGTGATAGGCCACGTAAAATAACAGAGCGGGGTCAGTGTATGCTGAGGCGCATAGTGTGCAGACGATGCCAGTTTTCTGCAGAGACAGTCGCTATAGACCTCCAAACTTCATGGGGCTATCAGATTAGCTCAAGAACAGAGCTTGTAGAGAGCTTCATGAAATGGGTTTCCATGGCCGAGCTGCTGCATCCAAGCCTTACATCACCAAGCGTAATGCAAAGAGTCAAATGCAGTGGTATAAAGCACAATGTCACTGGACTCTAAAGCAGTGGAGACGTGTTCTCTGGAGTGATGAATCATGCTTCTCCGTCTGGCAATCCAGTGGATGAGTCTGGGTTTGGCGGTTGCCAGGAGAACAGTACTTGTCTGACTGCATTGTGTCCACAAAGCAAGGTCCATAAAGACATGGATGAGTGAGTTTGGTGTGGAAGAACTAGACTGGCCTGCACAGAGTCCTGATCTCAACCCCGTAGAACACCTTTGGAATGAATTAGAGCGGAGACTGCGAGCCAGGCCTTCTTGTCCAACATCAGTGTCTGACCTCACAAATGCGCTTCTGGAAGAATGGTCAAAAATTCCCATTCCCAAAAATTCCCATGTAGTTTTAAGATATCGTTTGTTAATAATTTCATATATCGATATATAATCCTCCATACTTGGGGCTATCCACAAAAAAGTGACTGGCCTGAATAATGGTCCTTGGCCAGCCTTAACAGTGATCTCCAAAAACGTGTTTATTACTTTCCATCTATTATCAGTTTAATGTAGCTGTCTTCTAATACTCATATTAAACTCTTTATCTTGTTTCTCTACGTCACATTTCCAGGCTACAGACATACAGAGCAGAACCTCCAGAGCCCAACTGTGTGTCTGTGAAGAGTAATCACTCAATGCTTCAGCCTCCTAAATTCAGTAATGAAAGTTCTAGTACTAATCTGAGGTGAGACACTAACACAACATGGTAGTGAATTTCAGGAGAAAGTTTTTCAATCTTACTTTATGAGTTTAGACGACATATTTCTGTTGCTTTTAACAAAGGGAGCTGTCCTTTCATGGTACTAAAGATCTTACTGACGTAGAAACTTTAAGGGGTTCATCTTTAGTACACTCAGTTAGGAAACATAATTGTACTATATTCCATTGCAGCTGTGTTGACTTTATACTCATACTCTTTGTCTTGACTCCAGGGTTTTTTCTATTTAAAAAAGTTAAATGTACACTTATAATCATTTCCCCTGAGAATATGAGCGGAGGGTATTTTTAAAACAAATTTAAGGTACACGGTTGGACGTTAAGGATCATGTTATACAGTTATGGGTACATTTACATTGTATTTACATTGTGTTTTTCTACATGTGACTATTCGTAATAGCACTAGTCAGTGTCTGCATTTATAGATCTCAGTATGAATGCTGAGAATGCCTTTCAGCAGGTTCTATATGTGAGGAAAAGTGTTTCAATCATATGTACATTATGGAGCTATATAGTGGAGCTGCTGTTGGAGACTCAAAGCTGTTACTCAAAGAACTTGTTTTCTTTACATTCCATTTTTATAGAGAGGGTCAAATGCTTTAATTGAGTAGTAACAGCATCAACTTATAGTATTTCTTTCTTGCTATGTGTATGGTGGGACTGAAGGCTCTGCTGATAATTGTGGCATCATCTGGTACTACAAGTAGAACAGTATACCATTTGTACAACTATGAAAATGGATTCCATGCTTGTTAATAAATTGATGCAGTGGCCAAATAAAAGAATATACAAAGAAAATAAACATGGGCCAAGTAGAGAGGCTTGTGGCACTCTACAGATAATACAGGGCTTATTTCAACATGTTTAACTGTACTAACAAGTCTTATAGTCAAATTTGTAGAAAACAAATTTAACTTTAATTAAAGTTCAAATGATGCAGTTAAATCCACATAATATTGAACACAGGCATGGTGGCACAGTAAAATGTACAATTACTTTTATGTTTGTGTTGGGCTTTAGTCTGCTGATGATAGTATTTTGAATTTGATGATAGTGTAACATCCTGTCAGACCCTGCCCCTGTCTTTCTTTGGTTCTGTTTGTTTCTGACTTTGTTTACCATCTCTCATGTATTATGCCATGTGTTTTTATTGTTGTTTTGCCAGTGTCTCGTCCCCTGTCCTGCGTCCTTGTTGCCTGTATCACCTGTATGTAGTTTGTAGCCCTGCCATCATGTTAGCCCCAGGTGTTTCTTGTTAGTTGCGTGCTTTGTGTTCATGGGACTTTTTTAACAGTGCGTTAATAAGCTGTCCCTTTGAATCTGATGTGATTCAAAGGGACAGCTTATTAACGCACACACCTCTGTAAGTTGAGGTGTTATCTTGGGAGTGAACACTGGCCACTATGCTCATCCTATGACTTTTGTCATGTCAGTGTATAATACATCAAAATCCTTCAGTATTTGCTTTTACAACTATACTAATATTCTGTCAGGTCATTCCATATGTGTTCATATCATGATTTCATGTTAGTTATAAATAGTGTGTAGACAAACAGAACGATAAGCTTTCACCATTTTAGTATTTTACCATGATGCCATTTAGAAACTACAAATACTGTAACTGTAAATATCTTCTCACACTCGTTCTCACTCTTTTATTCTCTCTTCTTTTTTCTAGCTGTGTGAGGGATGCTTTACTTGAGGATCAGTCCAAGTGTGGAGTGTGTCATCAGATTGAGACAGATCCAGTCTGTCTGAAGGAGTCCATGAAGCAGGACTACTGCCAAACTGTGGATGATGTCCTGCAAAGAGTCGTGCAGAGACTCAAAACCAGCATGAAGAACAGATATGAGAGCTTATTTGAGGGATTCAAAACAGATCAGAATAAAACCCTTCTGAACAGGATTTACACTCAGCTCTACATCATAGAGGGAGAGAGTGAAGGAGTGAATGAAGAACATGAAGTTTTACAGATTGAAAAGAAACCCCGGAACCGACACTGGCAGGATACACCGATTAACTGCTTAGATATCTTTAACCCTGTACAGTGCACTGTAGAAGAAATGGAAGAAGACAACATTAGAGCTTTAATAACTGAAGATGTCAGACATGAAGAAAAAACAGAAGATAACAGTCCACAAGTACAAAAGCTCAGGTCTGTGATGACTAAAGGCATTGTTGGCATTGGAAAAACAGTCTCTGTGCAGAAGTTCATTCTGGACTGGGCTGAAGGAAAAGCCAATCAGGATGTAGATTTGATGTTTGAGTTTCAGTTCCGAGAGCTGAACCTGATTAAAGATTACCAGTACAGTCTACAAGGACTTCTGTGTGACTTCCATCCTGAACTCAAAGATCTGGACACGAAGACATATGATGAGTGTAAGATGGTGTTCATATTTGATGGTCTGGATGAAAGCAGAATTCCACTGAACTTTTTACAGTGTGAGAAAGTAACTGACATAACCAAAGTGTCATCAGTGGACCTGCTAATGACAAACCTCATCAAAGGAGAGCTTCTTCCCTCTGCTCTCATCTGGATAACCTCCCGACCAGCAGCAGCCAATCAGATCCCCTCTCAGTACATCAACCGTGTGACAGAAATTCAGGGTTTCAACGACCCACAGAAGGAGGAATACTTCAGGAAGAGAATCAGTGACCAAGACCAAGCCCACAGTGTCATCTCACACATTAAGAAAACAAGGAGCCTCCACATCATGTGCCATATTCCGGTCTTCTGTTGGATCTCAGCCACTGTGCTTCAGGATATAATGAAACAAGGTAATACAGAAATCCCTAAAACTCTGACTGCAATGTATTCACACTTCCTGTGGACTCAGACCATCATGAGGAGTGAGAAGTATGAGGACAGAGGTGAGAGAAGTCCAAAGGATCTCTTGGGATCCAACAGAAAGATGCTTCTGAAACTGGCTGAACTGGCTTTCAAACAGCTGATGAAGGGCAATGTGGTGTTCTATGAAGAGGACCTGAGAGAGTGCGGCATTGATGTCACTGAGGCCTCAGTGTACTCTGGTATTTGTACTGAGATCTTCAGAGAAGAATCTGTGCTTCACCAGAGGAAGGTCTACTGCTTTGTACATCTGAGCTTTCAGGAGTTCCTGGCTGCTCTCTATGTGTTTCACTGCTATGTGAGAAGGAACATGAAGGGACTAAAACTTTTGATAACACAGAACACACATTGGATTTACAGGGTTTCACTGGAGGAGCTGCTAATAGGAGCTGTACGTAAAGCCTTAGAGAGTGAGAATGGACATCTGGATCTATTTCTCCGTTTTCTGCTGGGCATTTCACTGGAGTCCAATCAGCAGCTCTTAAAAGACCTTCTGACACAAGCAGTGAGGAGCTCAGAGAGCATCAAGAAAACAGTCCAGTACATCAAAGACATACTCGAAACAGAAGATCTTCCTTCTGGCAGATCTATTAACCTGTTCCTCTGTCTCACTGAAATGAATGATCAGTCTTTATCCAGCAGTATTCAGGAATATCTCAAATCAGAGAAGTCCTCAGAAAAGGAACTCTCTCCGGCAGAGTGTTTAGCTCTAGCCTACATGCTTGTGACCTCAGAGGAGGTGCTGGATGAGCTGAACCTGAAGAATTACAGAACATCAGAGAGGGGTTATTTGAGATTCATCCCAGCTGTGAGCAACTGCAGAAAGGCCATGTGAGTGTGATATTAGTTTATTTTATTAAATGAATGCATTTCAATTTTTGAATACTGATGGCAGAAGAGACTAATGAAGAGAGACTAATAGCCAAATATCCTTTATATTTATGAGGCGGAGGTTGACAGATTGTTGGGGGTGGTGGGAAAAAATGTTAAAGCATATTATTGTGATATTTTGCATTAAAGTATTGTATCTATACATAGACTCCAATTTTCAATATCATATCCTCAGTAGTATTGATATTACACAAATTGCAATTACAAATGTGATTTTTCAGTTCTGATATCAAGAACCAATTTATGTTAAGATTTTATTCTCTATAAGGTAAGGTAAGGTAAGATAAGGTAAGATTCATCATTTATTAGACTAATTTTCAGTCATAGCACAAATTATGTAATACATTATTTTGTCTCAGATAAATACAAGTTCAAAAGCAGAACTTTCAGTGTCTGTTAATGCCTGCTGCACCAGCTGCCAAAAAAGGAAGATTCTAGGTTTAAAAGGTCACATTAAGAAAAAGTTTAGTTAGTACAGCATGGTTGCATGGTGCATAGTATGACCCAGCCCTGTTACTCTAGTAAGATGCACCCAAGGGCTAGTGTTGCTTGACAGTGGGTTCCAGAAAATACAGCAAATGACAATTTTGAGATACATTTTGTACATTAGTTTGTTAAATTAATCACTGTAGTTTCAATGTTGTTGGGCAAAAAGACCATATGTTTTGCCTTTATAGTAAATTGTGTCACAATACAATATGCTTTTCTAATCTTATCACGTATATTATCAAAAGCAAAATTACTTTCCTGTTAAACTGGTAGTATTTTAAAATGTTTTTTATTAATTTATAATTTTTATAATTCCTAATTTTTGTGAACCTGATCTTCACATTCTCTGTTTTAACTGTAATTTGTACTATATTTTGTGTCTTGTAGACTAGCTGACTGTAAACTCACCATGAACTCCTTTGAAACAATCTGTGCTGCTCTGAAATCAACAATCTCACCCCTGAAAGAACTGGACCTCAGTAACACTGACCCACAGGACTCTGGCGTGAAGCTGCTGTCTGCTGGATTAAAGAGTTCAAACTGTAAACTGGAGATACTCAGGTGAGTTTTCTGCAGATTCATTCCTGAATGAAGAAACTTCAGAGAAATTAATTAGTAACAAACTACTTGTAAGTTTCAAACCATCAAGCTATTCCAAATGCAACTATAGACTATAATGTTACTCATTAGAAAACAAGCCCAATTTGAGCTCAATGCATGTGCATGAAATAAAAAACGGCCCTTTACATGCCTGAAGGCTGATATTTTCTTGGGCTCTGCTGAGATCAGGTCAGGCAGACCTCCAAAATGTTAATCAAGAATCCACATGGAAAGGTTTTGTTTTATTGTGTTTTAATAGTCGAGTCTTATAATGAATGATCCACACTACAATCTAGAAGAATCTAAAAAGATCACAAACAACTGAAAATGGGAACTGAATTATGAGTAAAAAATGACAAAGGGAGAATAAGCTGTCTCCTGGTCATTTTAGAGATGTATTTTATTTTACAGCTAATGTTGAATAACTCAGGCTTTCATCTTATGATGGGTACATTACAAACATGTAATGTCTGATATTTAAAGTCTTAGCAGCACTGACATTATACCTACAGAACAAGTCCACATTAGATCACAACAATAAAGTACCTACTTCTGGGTGAATAACGCTGTTAGTGCCACAAAAGAATTTTGTACTAATCCTGATATTTATTTATTTTTTGAGTTATTTAATGAAGTTATTGAAGAAAACAAAACATTTTCAGTGATCTTGCGATGGAACATTCTAATACTGTGTGCTCCTGTCTTTATTAATACTAGCTGCTAAAGCTGAAATGATATTGTAACGGATCTTCTACTCTGATAACTTCACCATTAACTGGACTGTGTGAGGTAAATTTAATGTCATTTAATCACATGAGTATGCACCAGTCATTCATTTCACTGGAGTGTTTATTAAACTTTTTAATCAGTATTCACTGTATATGTTATGTTGCAGTCAGTTATACTGACTGTTAGCACCAAGCTAATGATGGCTTACAAAAGCTGGAAGACAGGAAAAACTTAAACCTAACTTTTATGTTCTTCGCTATACGTGTTACCTTGCTCTCTGATCCTGTTTTCTGGTTATAGAGAGGATGGGAGGAACTTTTGTACTCTAAAATTCTCAGTCAGGTCTAGCTGCTCTGAGGTACCCAGTGACTTTAGCGAGCTTTTTCACTGCAGCGAAATCACACTGAAACCTGGTGGAGCTCCACAACACAAGAGCGTTTATTTACAGTCTTTACATTTTGAGAATTCATTGAATGGAGTGGATAAAGTAGACAGCAGAAGGTAGTTTCATTCATTCATTCTGTTTAGCTCAAATGGCGCACTTTTAGTGGGTAGCTAACATGACACTAAGATAAGTTTAGTAAATAATTTTAATTTTAAGTAGTCACTAGTAACATTCTAATTACCTGTAATATGCTTCGGTGGACGTAGCTGCCTGTCTGGTTTGTTGACATAATCAAATAACCCCCATGTTGTTGGTGGTTAAAAGATTTTGTAATACAACTCGACCATTCACATGATCAGATTAGAAAGTTCGTTAACTTAGCTAGATAGATATATATTTTGCCTACATTTGCAAAGATGTGAAGTTTTTTATGTCTGAAACAGAGCTATACTCAGGATCACACTTTTAAATTGATTTAACGTAATCAGTGAAAGCTGGTATTTAAAAACTATATTTAAATGAGACACTGGCTACAGTGACAAAGTCATAATAACACACCAGTTGGGCTTCAGGCTGGAGCTACAGATGTTTATCGCATTAGCATGTTAGTATCATGTTATCTTGGACACTGCTGATTTATTTATTAGCTGCTTTTTGGTTGTATTTTCAGTCTCAAATTCTCAAAGTCAAAATTCGCCATTGAGGGCTGAGATTCTAAAAGTGATCAATCTTAGGGAAAAACAAACCAACTAATGCAGGACGTGAGAAAAGTCAGTTCAGCGAGTGTTTCTCAAAGAGCTTAGCTAATTGATACTTAATGAATGAGCTCAAACAAAGATCATCTTTGTTGACTCCTCCCCCCAAACAGTGCAATCAGTGGAACCTCAAACATCAATTCAACCCAGATATAGAGTATTTATTGAGTATTGCCTCTGAAAAACATAGAAATGTGTTCAAATTAAGGTAATTATACAGATTCTGAAATCTAATTGGCAGTAGGATGTTGTTAGGCATTGTGGAATACTCCTAAACACATACACATAAACATAAGCAACACATGACAACATAAATCAAATAAAATCTATATTACATAAACAGTTTAAAAAAAACCTTTATTACACACGTGTGCACAGCCATTCAAACTTGACTGGTGAACCTCCTCTCTCCTTTCTCCAGGCAGTTTTAAGTCTTTCTCCTCAGTTTCATATTCGTGATAAGGAAGGCTAATGCCACCTTGCACGGAACCGTCTGCAGGAATACACCTGTGGCATAGGACCGGAGTCCTGTGAGGAGTTGCACGGTGGGACTGGATTTTTTTCTTTCCAGCTTCTCTTATATCAAACTGAGTAGGGTCATTGTTTCACCCCTGAGGCAGCCTGTATAATTTCTAATAGCTCATCATTGCTGAGATGAGCTAAAGAATTAAGATTTGAATGAACTGATGCTAACCGGTCTACCTTGTGGACAGTGCAGTCTTCTTAAACTGTAACCCTGATTCAATAGCAGTATTCTTTGAATCTTCATTGAGATTTTAACTATCACAGTCGCTAATCTTCCCATAGGTTGTTTATGAATTTAACTAGATTTACGTGGAAGTTTGACTGGTTAAATGTGCCCGATTAGACTACAGACTTGAGACAATACTGTTATTAGGGCTGTAATTAGGTTAATGTGAACTGATGAAGTTTGTATTGATTATTTATATTTAGAGTCCTAACACGTAGGGCTAGGATTTTTCTTCTTCTTCTTCTTCGTCTTCCTATTCTTTTTGTCCACTAATAAAATTGTGGTCAACTCAGTATTTACTCAGATCACATGTATACAGACATGTATAAACAGAGGCTCAGATGAGGTGTGCAAATATTGGTGCAGATTGGCCTTTTGTGGGCACTATAGATGTAAAAATGCTTTAAGTCGTTCTGGATAAGACCGTCAGCTAAACGCCATTAATGTAAATGTAATGTTGGGAGTTTATGTAGTACTTTAGTCATCTACAGCTTTGGGAAACACTCCTTAATTAACCAATATTAAGCACTAGTTATCGGACTACTTAGTGTTATAAAGCTTTTGGGAAACTCACCCCAGAACCTTAATTCAAAATCTTAAACAACCTATATCATATTTCTCAAAATTACATTTTTGTGTGGGTTTTATGAACAAAAAACAGTCAGAATTTTATTTTTCATCATCATTTTCCAGTCATTCTTTATTTAAGTGGCCCAGAAGTACAAAAGGTACATAATAAATATAAGCTGTACAAAGTCACCCTTCCAGGTTCTCCTTGTATCTCCAATGCTTTGAACTATATTTCCCACAATCCATGTCCACATGATGTCATCGCTACTTCCACCAATCACAAACCATCCTGCCGGTCCTCATCCCCTGATAACTGATTGAACTCACCTGTTTGTCATTACACACGCTGTATATTTACCCCTTTGTCATATCCTGCTGTGAGATATTGATAACACTGGTCACCTTACTGAGGGGTCTCTTGTTGTTTTTGTCTGCTTTCTGGTTTTTGATCTCCGTTTGTACTTGACTTGTACTTTGTTGGCTTTGTCTTATCCCTTTCATATTCCTTTAGGCTAGAGTGTCACTGCTTTCATAATAAGAGTTCCTCATAATTATATGGTTTAAAAGGAAAGTAACTTGATGTACTTCAGATATTTACCAATTAATATTTATCAATTAATTATTAATATAATAGAACAAATATTTATATTAAATTTCAATTTAATTCAACTTTATTGTCATTATACTAAAACAGGGCTGTATAGTATAACAAATCACTATCTGACTACTTCTCCAGTGCAATGATTAAAACTTCAGATAAAAAAAATCAGAGAGAGACACAATGCAATATGTACATAGACAGTAAATACACATATGTGCAAGAGCAATAACTATACATCAGAATATTACTAGAATTGGTGTAAACAGCAGTTAACACATGCAGTAGAATGAAATACAGCACAGTGTTAAGTGTACATATTGGAAGTAGGGTAGCCAGATGTGGCGCTGCTGGTGTGACCAGGTGGACGGTTCTATCGTAAAACTGTTTCTGAACCTGGTGGTTCTGGCTCGGATGTTCCGGTACCTCTTTCTGGATGGCAGATGTTGGAACAGGGGATGGCTGGGTGTATGGGGTCAGAGAATACGTTGACGGCTTTCCTCAGACATCTCCTATAATAGAACATTTCTGGCTGGCAAAATTTGGATCTACCAGACACTGCAGGCAGGTCAACCCTGCACATGATGCAATGCAGTTAATGGAGTTACTATTTTGACTGCAGCACTGTATAACAAGCGTTTTACACAGTTTAACAGACTTTCTTGCTTTAACATGAGCTGTTATCACTGAGTTTATTTTATTAGATAAAGCACAAAAAAACTGACTAAAATTGGAGTTTAGGGTATATTAATTAAAATTAAGATTTAATCTTTTTAATTAAAATTAATTAAGTAGCAGATTAACAGGATTAGTGAGCGGTTCTATCTTTTTGTGTGATTATATGTACATAAGATGCCACATGTACATGGCAATAAAAGTAAAAGTGAGTTAAACTACTGTAGCTACTTATAGTCACTATTCCTGAAGGAATATTGTAATAAATTATTATATTTTATGAATACATTACTCATTTTTTAATATTAAAGAAAAAAGGTAATACACTGCTGATTTATATATCCCTCTGTCCCTTAGTGGAACCAGCCAAAAAGCTACAAATTATGCAAGATAATTTGTATATGTATTGTCGAGCTTCCTGAAATAAATAATTTCTAATTTCCTTTCAACTATTGTAAGATATGTGTTCATCCTTTGTAGACTACCTTCCTGTAATATTGGGAAAGTATCCTGTGAACATCTGGGATCAGCTGTGCTGGTAAACTCCTCCCTGAAAGAGCTAGATCTCAGTAACAATGACCCGCAGGATTCAGGAGCAGAACTGCTCTCTGCTGTACTGAAGAGTCCATACAGTAAACTGGAGATACTCAGGTGAGATTTCTTTTTTTGTAATTTGGTGCTTCACCAACACGTCTTCTTACTTCCAAAGGATGTTTTAATAAGTTCTTATCATACACTTAAAAGAAAATCCCTAGATTAGAGATGGTGAGATAGATAAAGCTAAATAAAAGTATATTACTCCCAACATGACTGTGTTGGAAAACTGAGTAAACCTGACAAGAGCAGAAGTCTGGTGCTGAGACTAATAACAGAATAACACAACTCCAAAAACAGAATAAAGCACAGGGTATTTCAGCTTTTCATGAATGTTTTCATTTTGTTTACAAAGACAGCCAAATACAGTCATAGCATTAGAAGCAGGCATTAGTCATATGTCATTATCTAGCAGTATACAATGCAGAAATGTTTTAATTAATAAGTCTTCAAAGGTACCACTTCTACAATAACCCTAATTCCTGCTACCACCTATATTTTACTTTTACAACGTTAATGATATTATATAACGTATAATTGTATTTTATATTTTAAGCAAGCCATTAACTTTATTAAAAGTATAACAAAGGTACAACAAGCGTTTAATATAATAGACCATTCTCACACATCTGCTTTCCAGAGAGCCCTGGTGCATTTCCACTGTAAGAATAGAGACACTACACTCTCCCGGGATTTTAACATGATTTGAGAAGAGCAGTAGAGTGATTAAGAGAGCGTGTTAGGACTGAAGTGTGGTTACAGTGGAGCGATTCCTGTTTGACTGGAGCGTTCCACAGTCTGTTCTCCTGTGACCAAATGTGAATGAGAAGAAAAGAGGCATGTAACTGCACTGACCTCGAACAAATTCACTCTTATCCTCACAAACTTTAGAAGAGTTAACTCATAGTAAACATGATGGGGTATATGTGGTGAGATAAAAGCTAGCTTCCCAGGCTAACATTAGCTGTTTTTAGCTACTGGCTAACATGAAGCAGTGCTGTCACATGCACCACAGAGCTGAACTGATATTACTGCAGTGACCTATATCAAACAAAACACATAAAAGCACTGATTTCAGTTTAAACAGGCCTAAAAGGAGGACGTTGTATGTCTAGTACTGGAGAATCACCCTGCAGTTAATGCTGTTTTACACAGACAGCCTCAGATACAGATACACTTCCACCCCTAAAGCTAATAGGACAGAGAAATCCAAATATCTATGCTAGCTTGTGTTGTGATATGCTGTGAAATAGGTGTAGTAGTGATAAGACTGTGATAACTCAGTATGATCCATCACTGACGTACTGAGCCAGCGAATGCTTGCTATTTGTACTGAAGCTGAAGTTGCAGAGAAACTATACAATTTAGCACCTGTAAAATGATAGCCTAGCACTTGTAGCACTGTACGGCACTGGGAAGGAGGCTGGGGGCAGAGGTTTGGATGGGGGGAGTTGTGGGGACTGGGGTGGTCATGGGGGGCGATCCCCTTGGGGCCACCCTGGCCTTCCCTTTGTTCTGCACTGCATAGCAATATTAGCTAGTTATTATTGATGTAGATTACTACAGTTCACTACTGTATTAATGGTATTAAGATGTTATATGTTTGTATGTGTATACAGTTTTACCTGTTCCCTCCTTATACTTTATTCGTTCCTTATATTACCTGTTTGACATTATTGTTGTTCTTGGTTTACCTTAATTGTTAGCCTTGTGTACTGTGTGTCTATTGTCATGACTCTTTTCTGGCTTGTCTTGCTATCCACTTAATTAGTTTGCTTGCACTCTGCCTGTCTTTCTTGTCCTACTTTCCACTTACTACTTTTGTCTATTCTGTTTCCAAAAAAAAAAAAGAAACCTAATTATCTGGCTACAACTCATTCTCACATCAAGCATCATATCTAGGACCTCTATAAAAACAAGAGTCTTTTTTTAAATCAAAAATATTATTGGTTGATTCAACAGTTACTTCCTAATCAATAGAATTACTGCGGGTTTTAAAACTATGTTTTTACTTCTCACTACTTTCAGAAATCTATAGATTACAGTAAAGAAACTTTTGTAATCTCAGGAAAGGTGGGGTAATTTAGCCTAAGAAAATTTTAAAATTCAGGGAAAAAAATGATCCACCGCCCACACAATGCCTTCTTGGTAGATACAGGGAGGTGTACCTAATAAAGCGGGCAGTGGGTGTACTCTTCTGACCCTTAATGGGTCCAGCCTAGTAAGATACAAATATGAAAGGATATTTGTAGCCATGTTTTCTGCCACTGTGGTATAATTAATTTTTCCGTTTGATCATGTTGTAAGATATGTGTTCTCTCTTTCCAGATTACAGTCATGTAATATTAGGAGTACATATTGTGAAAATCCAGGATCTTTACACATGGTAAACTCCTCCCTGAAAGAGCTGGACCTACGTAACAATGACCTACAGGATTCAGGAGCAGACCTGCTCTCTTCTGTACTGAAGAGTCCACACAGTAAACTGGAGATACTCAGGTGAGATTTCTTTTTTTGTAATTTGGT
Organism: Semaprochilodus insignis; assembly: GCA_034552555.1. Classification (NCBI taxonomy): domain Eukaryota; kingdom Metazoa; phylum Chordata; class Actinopteri; order Characiformes; family Prochilodontidae; genus Semaprochilodus; species Semaprochilodus insignis. The sequence continues at coordinate 20,815,867 of CM067495.1, read as the reverse complement.
GCTTCACCAACACGTCTTCTTACTTCCAAAGGATGTTTTAATAAGTTCTTATCATACACTTAAAAGAAAATCCCTAGATTAGAGATGGTGAGATAGATAAAGCTAAATAAAAGTATATTACTCCCAACATGACTGTGTTGGAAAACTGAGTAAACCTGACAAGAGCAGAAGTCTGGTGCTGAGACTAATAACAGAATAACACAACTCCAAAAACAGAATAAAGCACAGGGTATTTCAGCTTTTCATGAATGTTTTCATTTTGTTTACAAAGACAGCCAAATACAGTCATAGCATTAGAAGCAGGCATTAGTCATATGTCATTATCTAGCAGTATACAATGCAGAAATGTTTTAATTAATAAGTCTTCAAAGGTACCACTTCTACAATAACCCTAATTCCTGCTACCACCTATATTTTACTTTTACAACGTTAATGATATTATATAACGTATAATTGTATTTTATATTTTAAGCAAGCCATTAACTTTATTAAAAGTATAACAAAGGTACAACAAGCGTTTAATATAATAGACCATTCTCACACATCTGCTTTCCAGAGAGCCCTGGTGCATTTCCACTGTAAGAATAGAGACACTACACTCTCCCGGGATTTTAACATGATTTGAGAAGAGCAGTAGAGTGATTAAGAGAGCGTGTTAGGACTGAAGTGTGGTTACAGTGGAGCGATTCCTGTTTGACTGGAGCGTTCCACAGTCTGTTCTCCTGTGACCAAATGTGAATGAGAAGAAAAGAGGCATGTAACTGCACTGACCTCGAACAAATTCACTCTTATCCTCACAAACTTTAGAAGAGTTAACTCATAGTAAACATGATGGGGTATATGTGGTGAGATAAAAGCTAGCTTCCCAGGCTAACATTAGCTGTTTTTAGCTACTGGCTAACATGAAGCAGTGCTGTCACATGCACCACAGAGCTGAACTGATATTACTGCAGTGACCTATATCAAACAAAACACATAAAAGCACTGATTTCAGTTTAAACAGGCCTAAAAGGAGGACGTTGTATGTCTAGTACTGGAGAATCACCCTGCAGTTAATGCTGTTTTACACAGACAGCCTCAGATACAGATACACTTCCACCCCTAAAGCTAATAGGACAGAGAAATCCAAATATCTATGCTAGCTTGTGTTGTGATATGCTGTGAAATAGGTGTAGTAGTGATAAGACTGTGATAACTCAGTATGATCCATCACTGACGTACTGAGCCAGCGAATGCTTGCTATTTGTACTGAAGCTGAAGTTGCAGAGAAACTATACAATTTAGCACCTGTAAAATGATAGCCTAGCACTTGTAGCACTGTACGGCACTGGGAAGGAGGCTGGGGGCAGAGGTTTGGATGGGGGGAGTTGTGGGGACTGGGGTGGTCATGGGGGGCGATCCCCTTGGGGCCACCCTGGCCTTCCCTTTGTTCTGCACTGCATAGCAATATTAGCTAGTTATTATTGATGTAGATTACTACAGTTCACTACTGTATTAATGGTATTAAGATGTTATATGTTTGTATGTGTATACAGTTTTACCTGTTCCCTCCTTATACTTTATTCGTTCCTTATATTACCTGTTTGACATTATTGTTGTTCTTGGTTTACCTTAATTGTTAGCCTTGTGTACTGTGTGTCTATTGTCATGACTCTTTTCTGGCTTGTCTTGCTATCCACTTAATTAGTTTGCTTGCACTCTGCCTGTCTTTCTTGTCCTACTTTCCACTTACTACTTTTGTCTATTCTGTTTCCAAAAAAAAAAAAGAAACCTAATTATCTGGCTACAACTCATTCTCACATCAAGCATCATATCTAGGACCTCTATAAAAACAAGAGTCTTTTTTTAAATCAAAAATATTATTGGTTGATTCAACAGTTACTTCCTAATCAATAGAATTACTGCGGGTTTTAAAACTATGTTTTTACTTCTCACTACTTTCAGAAATCTATAGATTACAGTAAAGAAACTTTTGTAATCTCAGGAAAGGTGGGGTAATTTAGCCTAAGAAAATTTTAAAATTCAGGGAAAAAAATGATCCACCGCCCACACAATGCCTTCTTGGTAGATACAGGGAGGTGTACCTAATAAAGCGGGCAGTGGGTGTACTCTTCTGACCCTTAATGGGTCCAGCCTAGTAAGATACAAATATGAAAGGATATTTGTAGCCATGTTTTCTGCCACTGTGGTATAATTAATTTTTCCGTTTGATCATGTTGTAAGATATGTGTTCTCTCTTTCCAGATTACAGTCATGTAATATTAGGAGTACATATTGTGAAAATCCAGGATCTTTACACATGGTAAACTCCTCCCTGAAAGAGCTGGACCTACGTAACAATGACCTACAGGATTCAGGAGCAGACCTGCTCTCTTCTGTACTGAAGAGTCCACACAGTAAACTGGAGATACTCAGGTGAGATTTCTTTTTTTGTAATTTGGTGCTTCACCAACACGTCTTCTTACTTCCAAAGGATGTTTTAATAAGTTCTTATCATACACTTAAAAGAAAATCCCTAGATTAGAGATGGTGAGNTTGCCATCCTGAGCATTTCTATCTTGATCGTCTACTCTGGTTTCGACCCCTTTTGTTCTCTGACATCCGATCTCTGCTTTATCCTTTTTTCCTTTGATCTGCTCGTCTCCTGGCTCTTGATTCCCTGCTTGTCTTTCGACTCTCTCTCAGTCCCCTCCTTTTGCTTCGGTAGCCCTGCTGACTTCCTCTCTTGGTTCTGACCTCTGGCTCGTTTCATGACTCTGGCTTTGCTCTCCTCCCTCATGTTACTTCCTGTGTTGCTGCTTTGTTACACTGCTCAACTGTTTAATAAAACCTGTTTGACTTTTAGCTCTGCGCGCGTCAGTCCGAGTTCTTTGTCCTTGACAATTCCACATATGCATGGTAACAAATATGCAAACATAAGTTTTGTAGTTGCTAACAGTGGCACTTTACTGAATGTATAGAATTAATTCTGAATGACTTTGTGAGAAAAGGATATGTATATACTGTTTATACTTCTGAACCCTTCTAATAAACCCTTCTAATAAACTGCAAGTATGCAGGATAATTTAAAGCTATGTTTTCTGTCATGATGATATGCACTAAATACTTTTTCTCTTTGATCATGTTGTAAGATATGTGTTCTCTCTTTGCAGATTACAGTTCTGTAATATCGGGAGAAAGTCTTGTGAGGGATCAGGGATCAGCTGTACACATGGTAAACTCCTCGCTGAAAGAGCTTTACCTCTGTAACAATGACATGCAGGATTCAGGAGCAGAGCTACTCTCTGCTGTACTGAAAAGTCCACACTGTAAACTAGAGATCCTCAGGTGAGATGTCTTCTTTGTATTTGAGATGTCTTCCTGGAGCTTATTATTATGCTAAGCATGCAGTGGCAAGTATGTAACAGAAATTTTGTTAGCATATGTCATCAAAGTTTTTCAGTACCTGCTTTAATAAAATACAGACAGAAAGGCTGCTGCTGTATTCAGTTTATAACAGCTGACAGAAACTTAATTCTTTAGCTACTCACATTCAGCATCATATCTAGAACTTCCAGAAGATATCAGACACGAATGATGCAGTATCATTCATTTCTCACATCGCTGGTCCCTCCCATTAAAACTAAAAATGTTACTGGTTTATTTAACTGTTATTCCTATGGTATGTTAGTTGATGTGTATTTTCATTATTATTGTTAGTAAGTGTCAGTAAGTTACTTACTCTTCAGGACTTGTATAATCTGGGGAAATTTGTGTAATCAGAATTTAAGGAAACTAAAATATAGACTGCAAAAGAGGAAGTTACATAGGATTAGTGAACTGCTGTGTCTTTTCTATGTAAACATATTTTTATAAATAAGCATTTATGGAACATGTACATGATAACAGACATAAAATCATGTGTTAAGCAGCTGTATTTGATTACCACTTTCAACACACTTTCAACACACTGCAGACCTATTTCTGTTTTTGTCATTAATACTCTATAAATATACAAATATACAGTCAGTTTCCTTTGAATCCTTGTTTAAAGTGATTGCTGATGTGTCTCCCAGCAGACAGAGTGATGGTGACAGGGAGGCGGGTTGATGGAGTTAACTGATTTATAACACGTTGCCAGAAGTTGAACTGAGTTGATGCTATACTCTGATTAAAAAGTGATCCCTTTGTTTTTTTGAGCAGTGTAGTTGTCTGGGGAACAACGAAGGGTAATCCAAAATCGTAGTCAGAGAACAGGCAGAAAAATCCATAAACCAAAATATCAGCAGGAGTAGAAAAGGCTTGTTATGCACTGCCAAACAGAAACGTTACTTTGCAAAGAGGAAGTCAGAAAGAGCAGTTTATAAAGGAAGTAACACAGGTGAATCTAATCAGAATTTGGGTGAGGACGATCCGGGATTGGCTGCCGGCTGCGAGTGGGAAGTCACATGATCATCAGAGGGGTTCTGGGGAGTTGGACAGGCTAGATGGGCGCATGACACTAGGAATTTATAAATTTTAGATAATAGTCTGTTTGAGAAAGAAATATTGAGAAATTCTGAAATTGACGGAGTGAGGTCTATTGTGCTTTTTTGTCTTTCATTTTTAGATTTAAAATAGATCTGAGTTACTCTCAATGTCGTGTGTCTGAGCTAGTTGTGAGATAGTAGCAAAATTATTGTTCTGTAAGATTTGATGCATATGTGTTACACCTTTTCTTTCCGTTTGTACAGAGTTAGTGATTTTTTGGTGGCAGGGTTATGTCATATAGGTGAGTATTTAGTAGGTGAAAGTTTGTATTTGTAATCTTGGGCAATTTCCACCAGGCTGTCAGAGCTGCAGTCATTGTTGAGTTTTTGAAACAGGGTTAGGGTAAGAGTCAGTTTGGTCCAGGTGATAGAGTAATTAGATATTTTAGAATCGCTCTATGGTTTGTATAGTTTCAGGAACTAACATGAGAGGTTTTTGGAGAAATAATAAATGTCATCTGCATAAAGACTGATTTTGTGTTCTACAGTTTGGGTGAGAATCCCTTTCATATTTGGGTTTTGCCATATAGTAGCTGCTAAGGGTTCTATAAAAACTGAAAACGAGAAAGTAGAGAGGGCATCCTTGCCTAGTACCTCTGTGCAGTGGTGAACTTGGTGATATTAATCCCTTAGTATTGACTGTGGTCTTGTGTGCACCGTAAAGAATTGTAATCCAATCTGTAAATGATTCTCCAAATCCCACTTTATGTAGTGTAGCAAACAGAAATTTCCAGTTGACTTTATCAGAGGCTTTCTCTGTGTCTAATGTGATTATTGTGGTTTCTGATTTGTGTAGCGATGTGTATCAGGTTAAGTAGTCTGTGCATGTTAGTGGTTGAGTGTCTTCCTTTGATGAAGCCTGTTTCATCAGAATGTATGAGTGAAGGGATGACTGTATCCGGTCGGTTTGCCAGGGTTTTACTAGAAGTGTTGTGTCTGTGTTAATGAGTGATAATGGGCGATAACTGGAGGGTAGAGTAGGATCTTATTAGGCTTGAGGAGAAGTGAGATTAAGGCAGCATTTCAGTTTTCAGTCTCATGTTATGTTTTATTTCCTCTATCATTCTGTTGAAAAGTGGGGCGAGTAATGATTGTAAAACTCAGAGGGGAAACTCAGGACCAGGAGCTTTATTATTAGACATCTTACAGAGGGCGTCACAGATTTCCTATGGTGTGATTGGTCTTTCTAATGTGTGTTTTTGTACTTCAGTCAGTATTGGTAAGGTGGAAAAAAGTGAAGAATACAAATATATACACAGTAATATACAATAATAATAAAAAAAATATATTTATTTTTTTTAATAAAAAATAAAAAGGATCAGGATGTCCAGAACAGTAGCTTTCAAAGGAAAAAAGAGTAGAGAAAGAGAAAGAAAAAAATGAATAATAACAATAATTTATGACTATATACATGCTCAAAAAAACATGTATACATATGTACAAATACATATGTATATACAGTTAAGCACACGTACATACACCTACACACAGTCGAGAGAGAGAGAGAGATTACCATTACTCCACTGTAGAGAGACTAGTATAACCACAGAGTCACATTTTTATCCCTGTATAACCGGCCGTCAACATATAATTTGGCTACATGAAGCTGACTGCTGTGAGATCTGTATTTTTCGGTGTGTGCTCGGGAATACAAGAAAAGACAATGTTGTCTCTCATGCTCTGTGCTTGTAAGTCCAGAATTGTTTCTCTCATTTGTTTGTTTTTATTTTGTAACTGATGAAAGTTGCATTGTGAGTTCACTGACGGAATGCTGCAGCGTTTTTCTTTTCTTTAGTGAGGGTTAGAATTTGTTCTTGGGTATTCCAGCATCCAGGTGTCAAGAGTTTGCTGTTAATAGAGAGCAAGATACGAAGTTGGTGCCACATCTCATCTGTTTCCTTCTTTCTCCTCCTCTCTGCAGGTTATCTGGTTGTATGATTACAGAGAAAGGCTGTTCTTCTCTGGCTTCACCTCTGAGTGAGAACCCCTCATACCTGAAAGACCTGGATCTGTCCTACAACCACCCAGGAGATACAGGAGTGAAGCTGCTCTCTGCTAGACTGGAGGATCCACACGGCAGACTGGACACACTCAAGTACGGGCAGCTGTGTGTGTGTGTTTGTGTGTCTGTCTGTGTCTGTGTGTGTGTGTGTGTGTATATCTGTGTATGTATGTGTGTGTCTGTGTGTGTGTGTGTGTTTGTGTGTCTGTCTGTGTCTCTTTGTGTGTTTGTGTGTATGTCTGTGTCTGCGTGGGTGTGTGTGTGTGCGTCTGTGTCTGTGTGTGTCAGCTAACTACTATAAACTGTAAATAACTGTAATAAACAGCAATCATCTACTATTACTACATTTCTGTTAACATTCAAGTTGTTGTGATGTACCTGTATTGTTGAGAGAAACAGATTCTTAAACCTCCTGAAAATTAGTCCGCTTTAGTATTATATGTCAGTGGTCTACATATTGCATACTGACCAAAACAAAGGCTTTACAAATTAAATTAGCACATTGGAGATGAAGTGGGGCAGTCAAGTTAAACTCAACACAGTGTGTACAGTGTAATTTCAGAGAATTAACGAAAGTACTGAGCACAGACTCACCGCAAGAATGTGTCCTAAACCTGCTAAAAGTGTATCATACGGCACTGACCAGCTTCTACCACAGTACAGTGGACAGTGTTCACACAAGCATCATTATAGTCTGATGAGGTGAAACAGCATTCTGGTATAGGAGGGCCATGCAGTGGGTTGTGACAATAATAATAAAAAAAAGCTAAAAAAATCTCCTAAAAAGCTGGATGAAGAGATTAGGCAAAGCAAGGGAGGTTTAAATAGTGTGGTTTTACAAATACAGAGTTTTAATAGTCAAAGTCAAAAATGTATGGAATGTTACACCAATTAATGTACATAATTAAATTACTGAGATGTAAACAAATTCCGAGTCAGTTTTCTTTGAGTGTAAGAAATAATTACAATATTTAACAGCTGACTTCAACATGTCCACCATTCCTCTTTCTATTAGTGGTGGCAGCTGGAACAGCATCACAGCTTGCAAGCACATACTACATTTAGATTCACTATTTAATTCACCTTACACAGCTGGCCATAATCTAGTGTGTGTGTGTGTGTGTGGGACAGAGAGACAGTGTGTGTGTGTGTGTGTGTGTGCGTGTGCGTGCGTGTGTGTGTGTGTGTGTGTGTGTGTGTGTGTGTGTGTGTGTGTGTGTGAGAGAGAGAGAGAGTGTGAGAGTATGTGTGTCCCACTTACAGTGGCAGGGCAGGACATATTGAGCTTCGTGTGTTCTGCACTCTCTGTGTTCCTCTAACAGATACGGTAGTTTGTATTAGAAAGGATGTTAAATGTGGGATATTTGTAGCTGATTTTTGTAAAACTGCTGACATGGCACCCAGGATCTCCTGTACCTGTCCATCTGTATAGACTGTGTTCACTAATTCTCTCATTCACCAAAAATTTCATTCTGTCCTATATGCTTGGTCCTCACAAATATACCACTACAAGAACACACACACACACACACACACAGAGAGAGACACACACATGATCAAAAAGCAAGATTAAACATTTAAACCTTTAAAGACTTAAGAAGTCCCAATTTCATGGGAAGAAAAAGCAATAATGATCAGAATAAATTACTTAATGATCTTATTAGAGTATATTAGAGTAGTTTTATATCATCCTGCTGTTTTCTCTCTTTTCTCCTAACAGAATAGTCAGTTTGTGGTTATTAAAGAAATGGGTAGGTGGTGGTGAATCTTCTCAAACTGTATAAAGAATATTTTCTCTAATTGTTTTAATTTTTTACACTCTGTGAGAAAGTGCAGCTCGACAGTGTGGCTATGACACTGCTGGCAGGTTTTCTGATCTTTAGGCAGGATTTCTTTTAGCAGCCGAACTGTATGGACAGTTTGAACTTTCATTGTGGTTCTGTGTTTAATATCAGTGACTGTGTTCAGGTACTCTGCTACAGTGTACTCCGGTTTTAGGGCCAGATATCACTGTATTGTGCTCTGTGCTTGTTTCTGTGTGTTCCACTGGGAGGTGTGTTATATTTTTAATGTGGTATAATTCAGTTTTGGTCTGATAGTTTGTACTCCAGGCTGTAGTGTAACAGTGTTAGTGTTTGTTAGTGAATTCAGTGTTAGTACCAGCTGTGTGAGGGGACTCCGTTCCTTACTTAGCTCTTGGTACTGCAGAGCTTTGTAGTGATAGGAGTGGGGGGGTCACTATTTTTTAGATGTAGCCAATATTTAATTGTTCTTTTTTTATTTCAAACAACAATGGAAATGATCCTAATTTAGCTCTGCAGGAGTTTGTTTGTTTGTTTGTTGTGTTTCTTTGCAGGACAATTTGGCAAAACTCATTATTTCTACTGGGTCGTTGTTCCAGAGGTCAGATATGTGTGAAAGTGGCCCTCGTTTCTCACTACCATATAGAAGAATTAGTTCTGTAACTGATTTAAATAATTTGAGCGAGATTTGAATTAGTATTTAAATGTGAATTTGTCGATTGATTGCGTAGAATGCCCTGTGTGTCTTCTCTTTCTGCTCATTGACTTCAAATTGTTTCCAGTTTCCAGTTGGACTAATCTGCAATCCTAAATAAGTGAACTCTTTACAGGCTGTTCCTAATGTGAAGCACGATGTGTTTCCCTGAGATCTGGATCTTTTCTGGAAAGTGATTGTTTTGGTCTTTTTCAGTGGTAGACTGTGACTATTTGATCCAATTCTTCCGTTAGGTCAGTAACAAAGAAATAAAGTGTAGCTGTTTCAAACATTGACTCTATGGTCATTCTAAAGAGGGCATGATCAGACTTACAAGGCTGAATAAATGTAAATGTGTGCTATCCTCTGAGCTGAGGAACATGTGGTCATTGACAAAATAGCTTACCTATACATGCAATTGTAAACTGGCACAGAGCATTACAGCTTTGAACAGCAAGTACATCTCACTAAGCGGTACATCATAATCAAAAATTAAGAGCTCTGTCACTTAAAGTATGAAAACAATCCAAATAAATTAATAAATGATAGACAACCTTTAATTCAAATGCATTTATTCAGTGGGGAAAAAATCCCACATTAAGGGGGATTTCATGTACAATAATTATTTTACATGAAATCATCTGTGCCACAATTATTGGCACCCCTGATGTTAATACTTTGTACAACCCCATTTTGCCAACAAGACAGCACTTAATCTTCTCCTATAACATTTCACAAGATGGGAGAATACAGAGAGAGGGATTTTCGACCATACCTCTTTGCACAATCTCTCTAAATCGTCCAGAGTCCTGGGTCCTCTCCTATGCACTCTCCTCTTCAGCTCACCCCACAGGTTTTCAATTGGGTTGAGATCTGGGGACTGAGATGGACAAGGAAGAGCTTGATTTTGTGTCTGGGGAACCATTTTTATGTAGATTTGGCCACATGTTTAGGGTCATTATCTTGGTGAAAGCTTTCAGACAGAGGCCACCAAATTTTGATCTAAAATGTCCTGGTATTTCAAAGACTTCATGATGCCATGCACCCAATAAGGTTCCTGGGGCCTTTGGAAGAGAAACAGGCCCACAGCATCAACAATCCTCCCTAATACTTCACAGTGGGCATGAGGTGCTTTTCCTACGCATGTTCATCTTTTGCGTTATGCCAAAAAACTTTATCTTGGTCTCATCTGACCAAAGCACACGGTCCCAGTACTGCTTAGCAAACTCCAGACGTTTACGTTTATACTTGTAAGTGAGAAAAGGCTTTTCCTGTGTTTGTTGCCAAAAAGCTCTATCTTGGTCTCATCTGACCAAAGAACACGGTCCCAGTACCGCTTAGCGAACTCCAGACGTTTACGTTTATGCTTGTAAGTGAGAAAAGGCTTTTCCCGTGCATGCTTCCCAAACAGCTTGTTGGCTTGTAGATAGCACCTGATGGTTGTTATGGAGACTTTGTGACTCCAAGATGCTACTCTTTGATGCAGTTCTCTAACAGGGAGCTTTGGAGAACTTTTTACTTCTCTTACCATCCTCCTCACTATGCATGGAGGCAAGATAAACCTGCATCCTCGTCCAGGCTTGTTTGCCACTGTTTCAGTTGTTTTAAACTTCTTGATGATTCCTCTGACTGTAGATATGGGCAGGTGTAGGTGAGTGGCTATTTTCTTGTAGCCATTGCCTGACTTATGAAGGTCGACACACACCTGCCTTACTTGAATGGTGTGTTCTCTTGTCTTTCCCATGTTGAAGAGTGGATAAGAGAAATAGGCCTCTGTGTCACGTCATATTTATACCCAGGGAAACAGAAGTGATAAATTACTAATTAAAGGTTCCTAGATACTCTGATCAACTTTATAAACTACAGTAGAAATGACAGCAATGCTTCAGTTACATTTATTTTCTAGGAATTGTTAGGGGTGCCAATAATTGTGGAACAGGAGATTTTATGAAAAATAATGGTTACTTAGTCAGGGATTTTTTTTATTATTTACTTGAGTTAAAGGTTACATTTTTTTTTACAATTTTCAGTGTGAGATTATGCTTCTGCAATAAAAACTGAATTTATTTTAAGGCTTTGAACACATCTTATTGAGGGGTGCCAATAACTGTGTAGGTAAGGGTGCTGTATATGTCAGAAGAGGAATTTCTTACTCAATGTGGAATTTTACTGACAACCAGTGTAAGGTCAATAAGACTGGGCTGATATGGTCAAATTTTGTAGTTCTTGTAAGGACTCTGGCTGCAGCATTCTGGACTAACTCAGCTTGTTAAGGCTTTTGCTGGAACAACCAGAAAGCAGGAGATTTCAATAACCTTGAAATAATGAAGGCATGAACTAACTTTTCTGCATCCTGTAGGAACAGTGCATGTCTTAATTGAGCAATATTGCGTAGATGTAGGAAAGCTATTCTAGTAATATTAGTAATTTGTTAATCAAAGGCCAGATCAGGATTGATTGTGACACCAAAACTTTTTAAGAATGTACTTGGTACGACTAAGAAGCTTTTAAGATTAAGCATTAATGTACATAGCTCATTTCTAGCAGCTTTTTGGACAAAGAAGAAGAGAAACTTCTGTTTTGTGAAACTTCTGAGTTGAGTAGGAGGAAGTTACTTGACATACAGTCTTGTATGTCTATTAAGTTGAAATTTATCATCTGGTTTGGCTGAAATATACAGTTGTGTGTGGACATTTATGCCTTCTTTCCTAGTGGTAACATATATAAAGTAAATGATATAGGTCCTAAGACAGAGCCCCGTGGAACACCATATTTTATTTTTCTGTTAGCAGATGATTCACCATCTACATTCACAAACTGGTAGTGGTCACTCAGGTCAGATATGAACCATAAAAGAGCTTTTCCTGTGACTCCTGCAAGGAGCCTGTCTAATAGGATAGAGTGGTCTATTGTATCAAATGCTGCACTAAACTCAAGCAGGACCAGTGAGGATATGTTTACTTTGTGAGAGAATAATAAAAGATCATTTACAGTTTTCACAGGTACACTTCACAGGTACACAGGTACACTTACACTTCAACAGAATCTAAGAAAAAAATCCAGAAAATCACATTGTATGATTTTTAAATAATTAATTTGCATTTAATTATCTCCAAATCTCCATTCTTTATAGGTGGGAAAACTTGCAACATCGGCAGCGCGTCAAATACTTATTTTCCCCACTGTACTTTGAACTGGCTCTGTTTGTTAAAGAAAGGTAAAAGATTCCAGCCTCTCAGCAGTTAGAGGTAGTTATACTGTGCTGTAGACCTGGATTAGAATTACAGGGCAGTGTTTATAGCTGTTAACTGTGCGTTTTGATTGTTTTTGGTTTTTTTTTGCCTGATCATTTCAATTTTATTATTGAAGAAATTCACAAGGTAGACATGGGAATAGTCAAAACCAGACTGGTAAGCTGATACAGCTGATGCATGCTCTCATTTAGCTCCTTCTTTTTAAGGAAAAAAGCCTCTCAGGCCACAGACATGAGAGAATCTTGCACTCTTTCATTTCAGCAACACCTTGAGATATAAGATGACTTCAGTACCATCTTAACATTGAGCCACTACTTTAGAAGCGTTTCTGCACTCCTCTAAAAATGGAGAACCTGGCCTACTATAGCCTCTGCAGCCTTGTTTTCACTCAAATCATCAAATTTGAAGAATCTCTCCTTCACACCACTGCCAAAGACATGACACAGGACATACGACATCAGAGCAGCGTTACTGATGTCCACTGTTGTGTCACCCATAACAGGAACAAACACAGTATATCTTACTCAATCTTTGATAACTTCTGTCATTACATCTGCACCCTACTGATGTGGGTAATGCTGAACTTGCTGGTGAACACAGTAGTATCAAGATGGCAGTGACGTGTGCTGTCATACTCTGCCAAAAGCATCTTGAGGTAGTTCCCTTTATTCCCAGAATCATGTCCTTGGAAGACTCGGTTCTGCTTTCCTAGATAGTCTGTTCGGGTATCTCCCAACGTTTTTAACGTTTGTAAACTGCAGACTTATTATTAAATCTTTAGGCCTAAAGGGTACCCATCTGGGTTTACTGTCCAGGCCCAGGTCTGACAGTACTGCTCCTGCAGGTCCAGGTTCTGCTGCTGACTCTGACAGCAGAACTGGGTCAGCATAGAGCAAGAACTTGATTTCAGAGTCCTGTAGAGTGAGATCTGGTGCTGCAGAGCGCTCTGAAGCTGTGACCAGAGATGGAGAGTAACAAGAACTTGAATACAAGTACTTTTACACTTACTGGAGTTAATTTATAGTGAAGTACTTTTACTTCGTAATTATCGGCTGATGTATCTGCCTTCTGAAACCTCCACACAGAGGTACCAGCTGTTAGCTGACTGCTATCTAATCTGAGTTAAGCATGTGCTGTGTCCTTTTGCCTTTTCTTCTTACATCATCATATTAGAATAAAATGGCAGCAGTTTATTAAACATTAAAGCTGTAGTGTATGTACAGGGCCGGAGCACTGTGGTGTGCTTGTGCCCGTGGCTATAACATGTGCCCCAGAGTTTAATTTTAAATTAGATTTAGATTGGAATTAATCTGATTATGAGAGAAACTCAAAGCTGGATAATTTACTGAGGATTTACTGTGCGTCAGTAAACAGTGAGATTTAGTTTAAAGGCTGTGAATGTGTTTACTGTCTGTAGATGTTCAGACATAGTAATGGAAGTTAACACTGAAGGTGCTGATGGTCGGTAGGACTGACACTAAAATTACATTATTAATATCCCTGTTATTTTGACTGTACTTTTAAAATTTCAGTCTAAAAATACACATGGTTAAAGAGTAATAAACTCTGCAGAGTCTGTCTGAGATTCTAAATGTATTGGAAACAGGTAAACTATGAAGCCTCATATAATCATCTAACCATGAAATGCATGTAATGTAGCTCCTGTTTCTGGACATGGTCCGCAGAAACATGTGTAAACGTCCAAAAGCAGAACATACTGAGATCAGTCTCAGAGCTCAGAGCGAGCAGTGATGCCCTCCATGAGTCATCCTGTTATTGCCAGCACCATTGGCAAAATCTTCAGGAGCTGTGTGAGGATATTCAAGCTGCATGGGATGGATTATCACCAGACTCCATTAGGAACCGCTACAACTCCATGCTGAGACGTCTGGCATGTAACATTAGCAAAACACGGCGGCCTGATGCTACACTGAGAGACACTACTTCTGTATGTGTAGCTCAATAAATATTGATCATATCAGTCTAAATTTATCATCATTTATTGTTCCTGGTAACCTTTATCTTCCTTCCCAACAGCACTGCAATCTCACACCTCCTTCTGGGTGCAGCTGTTCTTTAGATGATGAGTGTATTCCAGGTTGTGATTGTAGATGTACGATACAGTAACTAAATTCCTTAGTTTACCAGTACAGTACCAGTACAGTACTTACTTAGTCTTACCTGAATAATTTCCTTTATTAATACTTTGACTTGTACTGGAGTAAATTATCACTAGAGTACCAGCACTTTTACTGAAGTAGGAATGTTCAGTAGTCTAACTGCCCCAGACTGTGGCCAGTCCATTAATATAAATGTTGGTATAAAGGTGGTCTTAATCAGGAGCCTGGTCTCACTCCTCACTCACTCTTTATACCACACTTATAATTTGTGTGGATGATGATTTAATGATGTCATGTTTTGCCCCCTACACCACTTTCAAGACCCTTAAACTAGATCGTTGTACCAAATTGTATCAAAAGCTTCTTTAAAACCAATGAAACAGTCTCCTGCTGTTAGCTGCTCTGTCTGGATGTGTTCTCCTCTTGTAGTCTGAGTTGAAGTCTAATATCTCACACATGTTGTGGTTGTTTGTCTCTCTATATATATATTTCTCTTTCTCTCTCTCTCTCTCTAATGTTCACCAATTATTTTTCTCTCTGTCTGTCTCTCGCTCTCTCTTTGTATTTTTCTGTTTTTCCATTTCTATCTCTGTCTCTCTCTCTCTCTCTGTCTCAGGGTGGATCATGGTGAGAAGATCAGGATGAAACCAGGACCAAAGAAATGTGAGTACACACACACACACACACACACACACACACACACACACAATAGTACAATCTCTATCTATCTATCTATCTATCTATCTATCTATCTATCTGTTAATTTCTCTTCTTGTGTTCAGATTCCTGTGAGCTCACACTCGACCCAAACACAGCACACAGACGTCTCTCTCTGTGTGAGGAGAACAGGAAGGTGGTGCGTGTGTGGGAGGAGCAGTCGTATCCTGATCATCCAGAGAGATTTGATGGCTGGGAGCAGGTTCTGTGTAGAGAGAGTCTGACTGGACGCTGTTACTGGGAGGCTGAGTGGAGCGGATATGTTGATATAGCCGTGACTTATAAAGGAATCAGTAGGAAAAGAGGAGGGAGTGATGACTGTGTGTTAGGACAGAATGTAAAGTCCTGGAGTCTGTTCTGCTCTAATAACAGATACTTTGTCCATCACAACAATAACAGTACTGCTGTCTCTGCTCCCTCCTCTCAGTCTAACAGAGTAGGAGTGTATCTGGACTGTCCGGCCGGCACTCTGTCCTTCTACAGCATCTCCACTGATACACACACACTGACACACTTACACACATTCTACACCACATTCACTGAACCACTTTACGCTGGGTTTTGGGTCAGTGCTGACTCCTCAGTGTGTGTGAGACCCTACCAACCACCTAGTTACAACTTGGGAGACCCCAGTAACCATCTAGCAACACATATGCCACCACTTGGGATGCCCTAGCAACCATGTAGGAACACCTTAGCAATCACTTGGGATACCCTAGCAACCATCTAACCACACCTTAGCAACCATAGCAACCACCTGGGATACCCTAGCAACTGCCTAGAAACACATTAGCAACCACCTGGGATACCCTAGCAACCGCAGAGCATCACCTTACCAACCAGCTGAGATACCCTAGCAACCTAGCATAGGAACACTTTAGCAACCACTTGGGATACCCTAGCGACTGCCTAGCAACACCTTAGCAACCAGCTGAGATACCCTAGCAACTACCGAGCAACACCTTAGCAACCAGCTGAGATACCCTAGCAACCACCTAGCAACACCTTAGCAACCACCAGGGATTCCCTAGCAACCATGTAGGAACACCTTAGCAACCACTGGAAATACCTTATCAACTGCCTAGCAACACCTCAGCAATCACGTGGTATACCATGGTAACAACCTAGCAACGTCCTAGCAACCAGCTGGGATACCGCAGCAACTGACTAGCAAACACCTTAGCAACCAACTGGTATACCACAGCAACTGTCTAGCAACACCTTAGCAACCACTTGGTATACCATGGTAACCGCCTAGTAACACCCTAATAACCAACTGGGATATCACAGCAACTGTCTAGCAGCACCATAGCAACCAATTGGTATACCATGGCAGCTGCCTTGCAACTTCTTAGCAACGAGCTGGGAAATGAAGGGGGGAGGGGGGCGGAGCTTTCCAGCATTCCTTACAGTCTTCTACATGTCATTCCTACCTCAAAGATGAGTTTCTTTTTTTTATATTTGCATTCAGCATACACCAGTAAATATCACAAAGGGATACATCTCAGACACCGCCAGTACACAAGAAACAAAGGCAAAAAAATGGTGAAGAAAAAACAAAACAAAAAAAACAACAAACAAAAACAAAAAAGATACGGGTACACACAAGAAACACAATAACAACCATAACACATAAAAACTATATACAGGCAGGGAGTGATCTAGTCTTGACAATAGGCTTCAATTTGTAAAAATAAAATCATGTCTACGGGGCATTACATAGTTAATCCATTTTTCCCAATATGAGTCAAATTGTTCCAATTTAAAGTTAACAAATGCTGTGATCTTCTCCATTTTGTAGATTCGTAATTTCTAATTTCCATCCATGCATTTAAAGTTTGGCTCTCCTGTGATAGCCATCTTCTAGTAAGGGCTTTTTAGCAGCTACCAGTAGAATATTCATTAAATATTTATCTTTTTTCAATCAGTCCTGGGGTATATATCCAAAATAAATATACTTGTTCTCTAGGGGTATTTCACATTGAAAGATGTCTTGTAGGGATTTATGTACCTCTCTCCAGTAATCTTTAATAACTGAGCAATCCCAAAAAATATGGTAAGGGTTTGCATGTTGATTACCACAATTTCTCCAATAGACAGGGGGAGTACCATCATAATGGGATTTCCGAGATGGAGTAATAAAGTACCTTATCAAATTTTTCCACCAAAACTCCCATTTCTGTGACCTTGTACATTTCCATTGATGACTCCATATTACTGTCCATTCTTGCTCAGATATAGTTATTCCCCCTTCCTTCTCCCATTTTGTTTTAATATAAGAATTGGAATGTGTTTTAAGATTTAACAATACCTTATATAAATATGAAATGATTCTACTCCTCATATCTGACCTATATGCCCTCCTAAACAGTTCCACCAGACCTTCATTTGTCTCAGTTACATTTTTAGCCTTTGTGTTAACATAATGACGCATCTGTAGATACCGAGAGAAGTCTTGATTTTCTAATGAGTGTTCTTCTTTAAGTGTTTCAAAACTATGCAAAATTCCTTCTTTCGTTATACTGCTTAGAGCTGTAATTCCCTTAGCTGCCCATTCTTTAAATCTAGTGTCCATTTTGTTTGGCGTGAAGTCTGAATCATATACACACCATTTAAGAGTTACTAGATCTCCCTCTAGTTTGTTTTCTTTTATAATAGTTTTCCATACTTTAAGAGTCCAATTTACCCATGGGTTGTCAATGGTGTTTATATAATTTTGCAGATTACCATCAGCTAAAACTGCCTGTATAGGGATTGGAAGTATTTTCTCTTCAATATTTTTCCATTGAGCATCATATAATGGGTTACACCACTGTATAATGGCCCTCATCTGCACTGCAAAATAATTATCTCTGAGAGAAGGTAAGCCTATCCCCCTTTTCCTTTAGCTAACTGCAAAGTTTTGAGACGAACCCTAGGTCTTTTACCTTGTCATATATATCTTGATAACATTTTGTCCTGTGCCATGTCAGGGGATATTTTCTTTCAATTTCTTTCGATGGAGTATAGTTGTATGAAAGTAACTGAGTTTTACTGATATTAATTTTGTATCCTGCTAGTTGACCATATTGCCCAAACGAGTGCATGCGTTTACATAAAGAATGTTGGTTGTTCCTAGATATATCAAGATATCATCTGCATAGCAGGCCAATTTTTGCACTGTTCCTTTAATTGTAATACCCCTGATATCTTCATTTTGTCTGATAGATTGAGCTAGTGGTTCCAGATATAAAGCAAAAAGCTGGGGTGACCACGCACAACCCTGTCTCGAACCTCTTTCTAAGGTAAAACTGTTCGATAAATATCCGTTAAGTTTAATCCTGGTCGTGGGTTTGTCATATAGTGCTTTTTTGGTCTTAATTATCATATCATGTAGACCAAACTTATGTTAGACTCTGTAAGGAAATGACCAGTTAACTGAGTCAAATGCCTTTTCAGCATCAATACTCATCACTACTGCTTCAATTTTATTTTTTTGTACATGATCTATAATGTGCAACAATCTTCGTAAGTTGTCCTGTGTTTGTTGTTGTTGTATAAAACCTGTCTGATCATTGTGTATCAAAATGGGCAGAAACTCTTCTAATCTTTTAGCCATAATGGAGATAAATAACCTATAGTCTACATTAAGAACAGATATTGGTCTATATGATCCACATTCCATTTTATCTTTGCTTTCTTTTAATATTGCAGAGATTATCGCCTTCTTCCAACTAGGTGGTGTTTGTGCTTTTTTTAAAACCCAATTCAGTGTGGGAAGCATAATGGGGATTAACTCCTTTTTAATTTCCTTGTACCATTCTGTTGTGAAACCATTTGATCCTGGTGACTTATTTGGCTTAAGCCTACTTATTGCAGCATTTAATTCACCTTCAGTTATATCAGCAGCCGTCATTCTATTTTGCTCATCATTTAAAGCAGGTAACTCTAGAGAATTCAGATAGGTATCAATTTGAGTTTTGCTCCCCCTGTAATTTTAGAATATAGATTTTTATAAAATGCTTCAAATACTTCCTGAATTTCATTTAACTTATGTTTTATTGTTCTTGTTCTGGGATCCATAATTTTATGAACAGCGTTTTCTGCTGTCTTTTTTTTTAGTTTCCATGCCAATATTTTCGTAGATTTAGACCCAGTTTCATAGTGTCTCTGTCTTAAAAACATTAAAGTCTTCTTGATTTTGTGTGTGGCCAAACCATTAATTTCATGTCTGATTTTTCTCATTTCTCTAGTATATCTTGTGCCAGGTTTAACTTGTGTTTTTTTTCTAGTTCCTTCAACTTCCTTTGTAGCTCTTCCAATATTTTATTTCTTTCTTTTTTAATATATGTAGATATTGCTATAACTTTTCTTAAGACAGCTTTCAGAGTATCCCATAAGATGGGAGGTGAAACCTCTCCATTATCATTAAATTCCAAATAGAGACTGATTTCTTTTTTAATTGGATCTCTGAAGTAGGGGTCATTCAGTAGGCTAGTATTTAATTTCCATGTATTATTCCTTGGTTGCAGATCGAAATCAACCGATAAATATACAGGTGCATGGTCACTCAGATCTATTGTCCCAATTTCACAGGAGTTTATTCTGTCTTTGTCTTTTCCAAAAGTTATAAAATAATCTATTCTTGTATATAGAGAGTGAGGGGCTGAGTAGTGGGTGTAATCCCTTTTGTTAGGAAAGAGATCCCTCCATATGTCAATTAAACCAACATCCTCAAAAAGTACATTTACTTTCTTATGTAATGATTTTAGTTCATGGATTTTTCCATTAGAGGAGTCTAACTTTGGTTGCAGGTGTATATTTAGATCCCCCCCACATATCAAGAGGCCTTCTGTTTCTGTCACCATGATATTAGCAATTTTTTGGAAGAAACCAATATCACTTCCTGAGGGTGCATATATATTTAATAAGGTAACTGGATAAACCTCTATATTCCCCCTTACTAGAATGAATCTGCCCTCCTTATCCCCCATTTCATGTACTTTTTCAAAATGTATCCTGCTTGAGATTAGGATAGCAACTCCCCTCCTGTGCCCTGATTTGTATGAAGAGAAAAACGAATGAGTAAAGCCCATCCTGTTTAGTTTTTCATGTCCACGCAGAGCGGGACAGCTGCTCAACCAAGCTCTCCCTCGATGCAATGACATTGACGGGCAATCCTTTGTCCTTCATATCTGTGGTTGCCTCCTCCACAGTGTGCTACAGTCGCGTCCTGTCCTCGTAAAACACTCACAGTTTAGCGGGGAATGGAGTCTGGAAGCAGATCTTTCTCTGCTTTAGCACTCGCTTCACCTCAGTGTAGTCCTTACGCTTCTGTAGAATGGCTGGGGGGTAGTCTTGATCAGAGTACACTGGTCTCCCATTCAGAAACACCTTCTTCTGTCCCCAGGCCTTGCGTAGAATCTCTTCTTTGGTTTTGTAGCAGAGGAATCTGATTATTATCGACCGTGGCTTGTCCTCTTGACTCCCGGAGGGTCTCGGAGCAAGTGCCCGGTGTGCTCTCTCACTATCAAGCTCAGTGGTCGGCGATAGTTCCAAGGTCTCCCGCAGCAACTTTTCCACGAACTCCACCATAGACGAGCCTTCTGCCCCTTCGGGTACATTATATATCCTCAAATTCTCATGTCGAGATCTACCTTCTTGGTCGAGTAACTTGTTCTCTTGCTGAGTCACTACTTTTATTAACTTGTTTAGCACCTGTTCCACGTTATGTACGTGGTCTTCTGTTTTTTCGATTCGCACCTCTGCTAATTTATAATTAGCGCTATTAAGCTCAGACTTAATGACAAGGAATTTGTCTTTGGTTACATTAGCTCACAGTGAACAGAGAATGACAACATTGTGGATCCAGTGTGGACTGTGATGTGCATTGTAATGTTCAGCTGTTCTTGAGTGTTAAGGTACATAAGAAGAACCTTCCCTGTAGCCTGGTTGTCTTGATCCTCATTTGGCTTAAGTGACAACCTAAGGGAAGACACTGGATCAGGTGATGGCCAGGGTGTGATGGATCAGTGATGTTCTTCAGCTGATGCAGGAAATACAGCCTTTGTTGGGCTTTCTTGATGATGGAGCTGGTGTTGCAGTCCCATTTCCACCTCCCTGGTGGGTCAGGTAACAAGCTGCGAGCTGGAACATGTTGTTCAGGTCTCAGTAAAGCAGAGCACCGCAGAGAGTGAAGAGTCCTTATTAGTCCTGTGCAGCAGTGAAAGTTTGTACATTCTGTTTCCCAGAGAGTGAAGGTTTGCCATGTGAATGCTGGGTAGCGGT
>CM067495.1:20768729-20794003 GCA_034552555.1 Semaprochilodus insignis | reverse complement strand
AGTAACTGTGTATGGAAACGTGTAGAGGTGTGTCTCTCTGGGTCTTTTATTTAGACTTAGAACACCAGTGTAGGGGGTTATGGATATAATTAATTAATATATTATATAGTAATATATCCAGACTTGTTTTAATAAAAGGAATTTATTGACAGGACATTAATAACAAGGTAAATAAAACATGAAACAATAAGTTGGATTAATATATACATAACAGGAAGTCCAGATACATCACATCCACTTCAAGAGACTACATGAGTGTGTTAAACCCAAAGGAAGCTATTTTATGGAAAATGAGCTGGAGCATGAATCTGAATGCAACAGTTACTCTAAATTATCAAAAAGCAGAACATCAATAAGCACAACACCGGACTGGACCATAGAAGTGCATTTTGGGTGTGTCACCTTACTGGTAGTGTACCGCTGGTCTGGGTGCAGGCTGGCCTGGTCTTTTAGCATGGTCGGGGGAGGTGGTCCATTGACCCATGTGGTTGGACTGGCAGTGATGTCCCCTTGTGATCACTTGGCTTGGTCGAGGGCTGGTCGGCCGTCTTCCCCATGAAGTGGGCTGATGTGCAGGCTTCATTGGAGATGAGTTGGACTTGGTTGGCCACGTGTTCTGGCGTCTGGCAGTTGGTCCTGGCTTATTTGATCCGCAGCTCTGGATGCTTCAGCAGAAGCTGCATCTTGATTTCTTTCCAGGGCTCCTTTGAAGGTACTCTGCTTCTTGCGGAGTCTGCTTCTAGGGGATCCATCTTCCGCTGGTCATCTTCTCATCAGCTCAGCTCTGCTTGGAGCGCAAGAGTGTTGCGTAAGAGAGTCCCCCCCAACCACTCCCCCAGGAGACTTCAAGAGAGACTCAAGTAAATTAAAATCCATGATGTTAAACATAATTCAGATGATTGTGTTTTAAATCATGATTCAGTTCACACAGTTCCAATAACTACAACTACACATGTGAGATTCTAAACTACTTATAAAATGGTAAAGGCATAAAGAAAGTTAATACTAATGCTGATTAAAGAAACTGGGTTGCAGTTTAGGAATCCTAACATATAAAGAGAGAGATGGAAGAAGACATTAACATACTCAGACTGACAGTTCTAAAAATGGATTCTGGCTGGATTTGGATTCCAGACCGATGTTTTAACAAAACCATCAAGAAAATAGTTAACAAAATAATCCTAGTGAGACAGGAGACGGGAGGAGCAAAAAACCAAAACAAACAGAAGCACATGGAACAGGACAACAAAGGGCACATGGAAATGACAAGACAGAAACAGAAAACCAGAGGAAACCGAGAAAAACAGGGGCTAGACTAGACAGGATGTGACACCTAGTAATCTGGCAGCTTCTTGGGTTGAGAAACTTGCAGAGTTTGTAAGTCACTAGGAGAATTTATGACTCCTCTAAAAGGGTCCCTTTTGTTGCTGATTTCCCAAGTTGTAAATTGGGTGTCTTGTCTCGTAGGCCATTAGCGAACAGGATGTTGGGGAAATGGTGTACTATAGCCTTCAGGGTCACTGAGGGCACATGACAAGAGTTCAGCGGGAGATCCCCGTCTTCAACACAGGTATTAATTGTCCAAGCAAGATTGCATAAAGAACTGCACACAGGACCACCTCTTTTGCTGCAGTGGTTTGGGGGAGGGGACCAATCCCGGCTAATAGGAGAAAAAACAGATGCTACCAGATCCTCTTCTAATGGTGTCTTCATAGCCATATGAAAAGTCGATATTTAGTTTTATCAACCACAAACTGCCAACACGTTACACCAGGAAAGAATGTGATATGACTGGGGGGCCTAACAGCCTAACATCACATCCATGTGTGGTTTATGCGTAGCTCATTCTAAAACCAAGGACATTAAACCCCACACTACACTACACTGTACTACACTGCAATACACTATAGTACACACTACACTGCACTACAGTACACTACACTATACTACACTGCAATACACTATAGTACACACTACACTGCACTACAGTACAGTACACTACACTATACTACACTACACTACAGTACACTACACTATACTATACTACACTACAGTACACTACACTACACTACACTGCACCATACTATACTACACTATACTATACTACACTACACTATATTACACTACACTACAGTACACTACACTATACTATACTACACTATGCTACACTATACTACACACTACACTACACTACACTGCATTACAGTACAGTACACTACACCACACTACACTACAGTACACTATACAACACTACGCTACACTACACTATACAACACTACGCTACACTACACTATACTACACTACACTACACTATACTATACTACACTATGCTACATTACACTACACTACGCTGCACTATATTACACTACACTAGACTGACTGAATACATGGTGACTAAAGAGTGGCCGGCAAATTAAAGTCAGAGAAGGATTTTGTCTGTTATGGGCACCGTCTCAGAACTTTGCACCCCATATTGTTTTGTCTTTGTGGTCCTGGAGGAGAGCTCATTGAGTAGGCACTGGAGGAGAAGCTCATTGAGTGGGCACTGGAGGAGAAGGTCATTGAGCAGATACTGGAGGAGAGCTCGTTGAGTAGGCACTGGAGGAGAAGTTCATTGAGTGGGCACTGGAGGAGAAGCTCACTGAGTAGGCGCTGGGGGAGAATCTCATTGAGCAGGCACTAAAGGAACAGCTCTTTGAGCAGGTACTGGAGGAAAAGCTAAATGAGCAGATACTGGAGGAGCAGCTCTTTGAGCAGGCACTGGAGGAGCAGCTCTTTGAGCAGATACTGGAGGAGAAGCTCATTGAGCACACCACTGAAGGAGCAACTTGAGCAGCATATTCGGAACAGTGGGGACACTGTGGGATGAGGTTCCTGCTTACTGGTACATTCTTGAACACTGGGTGGCACCTTGGATTCTAGTACTGGAGTTCAGGGGTGCTCACCAGGCTACTGGGGGTCTCTGCAGGTGTCTGTGCCGGCATCACATTGGCCTACACAAAAGACTTCAAAGACCTAGTCTGCTGTGTGTGTGCAAAAGTTCATTGTATTTTTATTACGATATTTTTAACTGGATTAAGACTGTGCAGTGATGCTTTTTGTAATTCTTGAGTCTGATTTAGCGGACATAGAAAACTTATTTTTTGGTCACATGACTGGACATCTGTTTTTAACCGCTGTTTTTAAGCTGTACGTGGGTAACACTTTAGAATGGGCGTTCTTCTGTAGCACACTTCCTGTTAATTTCACTATGGATTAGTGTTCTGCACATTTCTGGGTATTAGCACGTCTGGTTCAGCTGTATCTAGTGAATCTGGTAGAATGGAGCACATCTATGGGAATGTGGATTATGACCTCTCCAAAACTCCTGGAAATGAAACACACCATGACTCAACAGGTAAAAGCACCTCTAGTTAGTTATGTGTTGTGGTTTTGGTGGGAAATATATATATATCATTCATGGTCTTTTGAGTTAGTCTTTTAGTCTGTAGTCCCTGGTTTAAACTATGATTGTAAAAGGTGCCATAAAAGTGATTACAGGGGGTTTCATTTCATCAGTATTAATACACATCATAGTATATATGTTTATGCAAATGTGAAGTTTACTATTAATGGTGTCCTGCATAAAACAAAGAGTCCATATGCTGCATTAGGAACTGTCGGAGAAACACCTGGACCTTCTCAGTTCTAACTTTTCTTCTACGTGGTGTACGAGCTGAACTGTAGAAATGTAGCAGGACTGTAGTTCAGTTCTACTGAACAGTAGAGTACAAGGGAGAAACCTATTTCAGTACTGTACCTGGAGTAGTTCATTACTTCCCACCTGTGGAGCTAACCATGTGACTTCTCCCAGATGTCTCTGCTCGAACTGGCCGGTCAGTCAGCGAGAATAACCCGAGGATAACTCTGTCCTCTAAAGACACTCTGAAGATCCTCCTGGCTGCTCTCGGCCTCCTTATGCTCTGTGCTGTGGTGACCCTCTGTGTTCTGGGGGTCCTGTGTGAGTATTGCTCCTTTAAAGCACTTTCATTTTCTTCCTTCACTGGACAGTCATCAAAAACTGGATACAGTGTTTCCCCATTTCTTCATGGTTGGGTAACACAGTGGTTCCTCATTAACCTCTCCTGTTCTCTTTCACCAGATCACAGTAAATGTTCCTCGTATGAAGCATTAAGAGAGCAGTATAGCAGAGCTCTAGAGAGACTGTCAGAGCAGGAACACAACGTTAGTGGTAAGAAGGTTAAAGGCTGTGTCTTCTTGAGATACATATCTTCTAGAACTGAGGGTTTGAGGTCTCGGCTAAACTGGCTGGATAGGATAAAACATTAGGAGCTAGTTTCTGAGAGCTAGATTAAGCCTAAGCCTACGCTAGAAACTACACTCATCATCAAACGAATAGTTGCACCTACAGGAATGAAACTTGGTGGGTAGGTTTGACATTGTGAGACATGTGAATGAGTCAAGTTTCAAGCTCGGCTGCACATGTGATGTAAGCAAGGGCGAGCTTTATCTCTGTACCTGACTGACCCAAAAGCCACGATTGCAGACATTCAGCGAGCAGTGATGCCTCCATGGCTCATCCCGTTAGTGCCAGCACCATTGGCAGGCGGCTGCATGACACAAGACTACATGCACACAAACTGTTACGACGACTGTCCTCAACACCACGTCAACGTCACCAAAGACTGCAATGGTGTCATGCCAGACTGTCATGCAGTGACTCAGGATGGCAGCAGGTCATCTTCAGTGACNGCCTACGCTAGAAACTACACTCATCAGCAAACGAATAGTTGCACCTACAGGAATGAAACTTGGTGAGTAGGTTTGACATTGTGAGACGTGAATGAGTCAAGTTTCAAGCTTGGCTGCACATGTGATGTAAGCAAGGACGGGCATTATCGCTGTACCTGACTGACCCTACAGCCACGATTGCAGACATTCAGCGAGCAGTGATGCCTCCATGAGTCATCCTGTTAGTGTCAGCACCATTGGCAGACGGCTGCACTACGCAGGACTACATGCACACAGACCGTCATCTTCAGTGACGAGTCACGCTTTTGTCTTGGTGGAGATGACCAACGAATCCGCGTGTGGAGACCGTGGTCAGCACCAAGATGAACCTTCATCCTGATAACCTTTATCTTCCTTCCCAATAGCACTGCAATCTCACTCTTCCTCCTGGGTGTAGCTATTCTTTTGATGATGAGTGTATTTTCAGTGGGGCTTCACAATCGGCACTGCAGTTTAGTCTGAGACTAGACTTAATCCATGTACATGAAAACAGACTGAAAGTAACATTCAGATAAGATTAAACCAGCTTTGTTCGGTATTTGTTCTTATCCTGCTTGACTAACAACATGCTTTCATTCTTTACTCTGGAGCTCTGGCTGAAGAGTTACAGTCACGGTTAGCTGAGGTTCAGGTGAACTATGAGAACGCTCTGAAACATCTTAATTCATCCAAAGGTGAGGAGACTGACCAAACCATTTTATCTACTGTCTAAACCTTCAGTGAACCTACACGAGCGTTTATATATGGAATGTTGATGATTATTAAATAGTGGTAAAGTTTTATTCGAGCACTATTTTGTCTCGTAACACCCTGCATGTATCCCTCCGCCATGAATGTATTAACAACTGTGACACCACCACTGTAAACTCTAGAACGAAGCGTTTCACACCAGGCCACTCTGAATGACTCTGTTTACATCATAATGAGTTAATAATGCTGACACGGTCGCAGTTTACATTAAGTGACTAACTTTACATGAAATGACTAACTAATAGTAATACATTAGTAATGGTTAACCAATGTTAAGTAAACAGGTGGCAACTACATTTTCATATGTTAACAGCTGTTACATGTTTACTTAACATTAGTTAACCATTGTTAATGTATTACTTCATGCTAGTTAGTCAACCCTTAATGTAAAGTGCTACCATGTCTGCATTATTAGCTCATTACGATATAAACAGAGTCATTCAGAGTGGCCTGGTGTGAAACACTCTGTTCCAATGTCAAGTGAACATGTAACGTCTACAGTTTTATATGTTAACAGTTTTACATGTTTACTTCACATTAGTGAACCATTTTTAACACGTAATGTGGAGTGTTAGTGCAGACATTATGAAAAATAGAGGAATTTGCCTTAGTAGACGGGCTATCCCCCATAGCCTGCGGCCGCTTGCTTGGGTTCCCTGGACGGCAAACGGCCCAGCTTCAGTCAGGATAGGCCTGGTAAATGCTAGATCTTCAGCAAATAAGACATTTATGAATGATTTCTTGGATCTGCTGTGTGTGAACGAAACCTGACTGAGTGCTGGTGAGTTAAACTCATTTTCGGAATTGGTGCCTTTGGATTGTACCTACTTTAATGTCCCGAGAACTACCAGACGGGGAAGTGGAGTAGCAACGGTTTTTAAAAAAACTTTTAACTGTAGACAGCTGTCATCAGTCTTGTACTCCAGCTTTGAGCTGAATATGTTTGAGTTAGATTGGGCATGTCTGATGTTGTGCGCTGTGATATACAGACCACCTAAATAAAATAAGGATTTCATTAATGATTTCTCCGATTTTTTGGCTGGAATTATGCCAAGATATGACAGGGTTCTCATCATTGGAGATTTCAGTATTCATGTCTGCTGCCCTACTAAGCAATTGGCCAAAGAGTTTCTGAATCTTATTGAGTGTTTTAACCTTGTACAGTATGTGTATAGGTAGTATAGGTCCTACACAAGAGCACAGACACACATTGGATCTTGTTTTATCATGTGGCTTACCTGTTTTTATTATTGAAATATCTGATGCAGTTTTCTCTGATCATATGCCTGTTTTATTTGAGATTTCTCTTCCCTGTCATGTTACTAAACCATGTGCTCCTGCTTGTTGTCACATGTTTAATGCCTCTACCGCTGTACAGTTCTCTGCTGCCTTTAAAAATGTTATTCCACCTGTCAAAACATCCTGGATGAAATTGATCCATTTAAAATGAAGTGCTCTAAAGCTACATCTGAACCATGGGTAAATGATATTACTCGTGCAGCCAGACGAGAATGCAGGAGAGCTGAGCGCAAGTGGAAAAAAGATAAGTCGCAGGTGTCTTTCAACATTTTAAAGGATAGCTGGTGCAGATATCAGAAAACTGTTAAAGCTGAAAAGACGAAACACTTTTCTGATATTGTTTTAAAACATGTTCACAAGCCTCATGTTCTTTTCAATACTATTAATGCTGCTCTCAATACTACAATACCATCTGCTTGTTTTGATGTTTCCTCCGACACCTGTGATAAATTTTTACACTTTTTTGTGGACAAAATTGCTAATATTACATCTTGTATTTGGCCTTCTATCCATGACCCATCCATCATAGTCACTTGCTCTGCTGTTTTTAACCAGTTTGAGCCTGTGTCTCTCTCTCAGCGAAGGGAAATTGTTGGTCATATGAAATCTTCATCTTATGGACGTCCTACGGATGTTGTTCCCCCTCGTTTATTTAAAGAAATGTTTGGAACTATTGGGCCTAACATCCAAGTCATTTTGAACACCAGTCTTGCTTCTGGTGTTGTTCATTGATTAAAAAACAAATCTGGACACCTCAGTCCTCTCCAATTTTAGACCAATTTCCAAACTCCTGTTTCTTTCAAAAATTTTGGAAAAAGTTGTACTTATCCAACTGCAATATTTTTTAGACACACATGGTATTTTTGAGGTGTTTTAATCTGGGTTTAAAGCCCTTCATAGTACTGAATCTGCACTTTTTTAATGATATGTTACTAGCTACTGATTCAGGGGATTCTGCCATTCTTATCCTTTTAGACCTTACAGCTGCTTTTGACACAGTAGACCATAGTATCCTTCTTTCTCGCTTAGAGTGCTGTGTCAGTATTAAGGGTGTTGCCCTAGAATGGTTCAGATCCTTTTCTCCAACAAAAGTTTTGTTGTCAGTTTTTGCAACTTTGTAACTTCTTCAGCACCTCTTTTTTTGTGGAGTCCCCCAGGGTTCTACTCTTGGGCCAATGTTTTTTTCTTTGTATTTGCTTCCTCCAGGGTCCAAAAGCCAAAGATGCATTACAGATAAATGGTTTGATGCTTCCTGCAGTAAACTGAAAAAATACATGTGTGAAAAGTAGACTACTTCTGCTGATGATACCATCATACTTCAGGTTATTATAGCTCTTAAAGAAAGAAAAGCTTTCTCTGCAAAGGAGGAGAGGAAGGCAGTGTCTTTTATCAGCCATGGTTTCTCACCAAAACTATCTTCTATATGAGCCTCAGTGTTCCAACTGTGTATAAATATATATCTTTCTGTTGTGTAAAAGTGATACAGGCTCAGTGACAGTAATTAGATTGGGTGGATTTGAGGTTGTTCCTGAGTCTGGCCACTAGATGGCAGTATGTGATTTCTGGGCAGCCTTTATTCTGCAGAAGAATAATCAAGCCAGTGTGACTAATAGCCATTTGGAAACATCTGAACATTGAGGGTCTAATTTTTAGAAAATTCTTTCCATTGTTACGCAGAATGTTTACATCAAAAATCATTAAATGGGCTAGCTCCATCCTATCTCTCCTTACTTATTACAGCCACACATTATTGTTATCTCTTCTTGTCAACAGAGTGTCAGAAGTGTGCTCTGTGTGGAGAAGGATGGAAGCCATTTGGTGTGAAGTGCTACTACTTCTCTACTGATACACTGAACTGGACAATGAGCCGAGATTACTGTGCTGGGAAAGGAGGCCATCTGGTCGTCATAACCAGCCGAGCTGAGCAGGTGAGTCTAAAAGTGACTTCTTACCAGTCTGGATGAATGGGTGATTTTTTTTACATTGAGCCACATTTATACCTTTGTAATCAGCCTTGTATGCTTTTGAACATGGTCAGCGCTGCTAATCATAAGGTTATGTTAATCTTATAACCTAAATAAATCCATGTTTCTCCATACATTAGGACTTTGTATCTTCACGTATTACTGAACATCACTGGATCGGCCTGAATGACTTGGAGACTGAGGGAAAGTGGATGTGGGTGAATAAGCAGCCCCTGACTGAGACCGGAGTAACGTAAGACCGTTGTTCACTCTCACAGTCCACACACTGATGCAGGTTTCGAGGATGTTTACAGGTTCTACATTGACTGCAAGTTTCACATAGAACAATAATAATAATTAATACAATCTAACAGTTTTTCTCATTCATGCAGATTCTGGTATACACGGGAGAGTAAACCAGATGAGCCTGATAACTGGAGATATGAGGACCCTTCAGGGGAGAACTGTGGTAGTCTGGGAAATGAGAGTGGCATTACAGATAAATGGTTTGATTCTTCCTGCAGTAAACTGAAAAAATACATCTGTGAAAAGTAGAATAATTCTGCTGATGATACCATCATACTTCCGGTTATTACAGCTCTTAAAGAAAGAAAAGCTTTCTCTGCAAGGCAGTGTCTTTTATCAGCCATAGTTTCTCACCTTCTTCATATCTTCTATATGAGCTTCGGTGTTTCTACTGTATATAAATATATATCTTTCTGTAGTGTAAAAGTGGTACAGGCTCAGTGACAGTAATTAGATTGGGTGGATTAGAGTTTTTCCTGAGTCTGGCCACTAGAGGGTATTATGTGATTTCTGAGCAGCCTTCATTCTGCAGAAGAATAATCAAGCCAGCGTGACTAATAGCCATTTGGAAACATCTGAACATTAAGGGTCTAATTTTGCATCTTATTAACTAAGTATGATCTTGAGCACAGCATGGAAATGGAAACAAATATTTTCTTTGACATACGTGATCCTGATTGAAATAAATGTAAATTATGGCAGACGGTAATGTACACTCATCATTAAAAGAGTAGCGAGTCATCCTGTTAGTGCCAGCACCATTGGCAGACGGCTGCACGATGCAGGACTACATGGACGCAGACCGTTATGACGACTGTCCTTAACACCACGTCAGTGTAACCAAAGACTGCATTGGCGTCATGCCAGACTGTCATGGAGTGACTCAGAATGACATTGGGTCATCTTCAGTGACGAGTCCCACTTGGAGAGATGACCAATGAATCCGTGTGTGGAGGCCCTGTGGTCAGCACCAAGGTGAACAATTTGATGTCACACGTCCAGAAGACCTGGGGTCACTCCACCCCAACCCCTACGGCCCAATCTGCAGGAGCTGTGTGAGAATATTCAAGCTGCATGGGATGGATTATCACAGGACACCATCAGGAACCTCTACAACTCCATGCTGAGACGTCTGGCATGTTGCGTTATCAAACACGGCGGCCCGACGCCATACTGAGAGACACTACTTCTGTACTGTTCTGTAGTAAAATAATAATAATCATTATTATAATGGATATATGTATTTCAGATGAAATGAATACTGATAAATAATTTCAGTAAAGAGATATTTATCCGAAATGTTTAGCACAGATCTGTGAGCTGCAAAGGTATGTGAACTTTTGCTTTCAGTATCTGGTGTGACCCCTTTGTGCAGCAGTAACTGCAACTAAAGGTTTTCGCTAACTGCTGATTAGTCCTGCACATCAGCTTGGAGGGATTCCAGCCCATTCCTCTGTACAGAACAGCTTCAACTCTGTAATGTTGGTGGGTTTCCTACTAGTGCAGTACAGATCTCAGTTTGGTCGCATACTACTTACTAGTGAGGTAGATTTAGTATGAGAGTAGTATGTGGTATGCCATTTCGAATGCAGCCTAGGTCTACAGTTTAAGGGAAGTAACTACCTGATTTCCCTTCTTCTGTTTCTGTGGGATTTAAGAAAGCTTTCCTGGTTGTATTTAATTTACTTATTCATTTATTTGACAATCTATGTATTGAGTTTAGTAAAATACATCACCAAAACCAGAAAACACAAGAATAATTTTTTTTCAGTCAATTAAGATGCAAAAATGCCAGAGACGATTAAAAAGTACAATAAACAATGTAGCTCACTAAAGAAGATCAAGGGAGGATACATTATTTGACATACTCCAATGTTCTCCAGCTTCACCACACTACACAATTCTTGAATCCACATGGTGTGAGAAGGAGGTGTAGGACATTTCAATTTCAATAATATTAATCTTCTTGCAAGAAGAGTGGCAAAAGACACAAAATCAGCCTTTTCTGTAGAAAGGGAAACTGATGGAGGGATTGCGTAAGGGCAATAATGGCATCAGGCTCAATGGATTTACCAGTGATTTTGGACCAGTATAAGTACAGGGGGCAAGACCAAAACATGGGTTCGCTAAAGTCTGTCGACATCTGTCATGTGTAGGATCAATGTTTTTATCAATATGTGAAAGGCTGACTTTAGTCAAATGCAGCTTATGTAATATTATACATTGGGTAAGGCAAATAGCGCAAATAGCTGTTTTATGAATCTTCAGTGCACTATCCCAGAATTCTTCAGGAATTTTCTCCCCCAATTCCAACTCCCATAGGAATTCAATAGTATCAATGGATCTGTTCATGGTTGTATTGTTCAGAGACACACATTTCATATGACTGTGTGAAGGGCATAGAACCCGTTCAAATTTAGGGGACTGTTCAGAGATCTTTGAAAAGTGTTGGAAAGCTCAATATTAGGAAGCTAAGGAAGCAGTCATACTGAAAGCTTATTTCATTCTTTTATTTCTTTCACTTTTTCACATTGCTTTCCAGCTAAGAAATTCAGAATAGGTTGAATGAACACAGGAAAAATAATACAGGAAAATGAGGAATGAATACAGGAAGTACTTGTTTTTGTACTCTGGAATTTGTCTATTGGCTTTGTACTCTTACTCTGGAGTAGGGGGGTCTCACCTGTCCTGCTCGATTTGGCTAGGGAGGTGGAGCTGTCAGGTCTGTGACCAGACAAACATACTTTCATTATTAATACTTTGGGTTGCCACTGTGTCAAAGTTTCCCAAGCCCCTCACACCACTTCGATTAGTGGTCCAGCTTTGCATCTACTCAAGCACATAGCATTTCTTCAGCCACTTCATACAACAAACAGTAAAAGCTACTGATGAATACCACTACTAGGTGGGGCAGGACACCCTGACACCAAGTCATGTGAATTCTAGCGATCTAGCTCAGGAAACTGATTTGAATAGCTCAAAGAGTGTCAGTTACTGTGTCACTGCAGCTCTTCACACTGTACAGCTCTGTATCCAACAAACAAGTGTATGTAGACCGAAGCAGTTTGAGGCAGGATATAAGCACAGAAACCACAATGAGAAACAAGGAACACCGGCTCATAACTCACTCAATAACCCACATACTTCACAATGAAGCAGATCAAACCATGGCCTATACACTCACCAAGCACCTTGTTCCTACACTCATCCACTTTATCAGCTCCACTGACCATATAGGAGCACTCTGTAGTTCTACAGTTACAGACTGTAGTCCATCTGTTTCTCTGTATACTTTATTACCCTGTTCTTCAATGGTCAGGACCACCACAGAGCAGGTATTATGTGGGTGGTGGATCATTCTCAGCACTGCAGTGACACTGACGTGGTGGTGGTGTGTAAGTGTGTGTTGTGCTGGTATGAGTGGATCAGACACAGCAATGCTGCTGGAGTGTTTAAACACTGTGTCCACTCACTGTTCACTCTAATAGACACTCCTACCTTGCTGCTCCACCTTGTAGATGTACAGTCAGAGATGATAGCTCATCTGCTGCTGCACAGTTTGTGTTCGTCACGAGACGCTGCCCACAGGATGCCGTCCACAGGACGCTGCCCACAGGACGCCGTAGGCAGGATAGTTTTGGTTGGTGGACGATTCTCAGTACAGCAGTGACACTGAGGTGTCCAGCAGCATTCCTGTCTGATCCACTCACACCAGCACAACACACACTAACACACCACCACCACATCAGTGTCACTGCAGTGCTGGGAATGATTCACCACCCTAATAAGGAGGCGCAGCTCAGGTAGGCAGCACTGGAGGAGCAGGCACTGAAAAGGCAGCTTAAGAAGTAGCCACAGGCAGAGCAGCTTGAGAAGCATATGTGACACTGTGGTGATCACACCATTTCTTGTTTGGTCACCTGTAACAGTATTTTTACCCAAGCTGTATGTGGGTAACACTTCAGGCTGGGTCTGTAGCACACTTCCTGCTAATTTCAGTATGTATTAGTGGTCTGTACATTTCTGGGTATTTCTGGGTTCAGCTGTATCTAGAATGGAGTCCATCTATGGGAATGTCGATTATGACCTCTCCAAAACTTCTGGAACTGAAACACGCCGTGGCGCAACAGGTAAAAGCACCTTTATATATATGTTATATATTAAGTTTACTATTAATACTGTACTGCGTAAAACTGAGTCCACATGCTGCAATCGGAATTGTCTGTAAGTAAGAGCACTGTTACTGTAGTGATCATGTACAGTCATGTGCAATAGTGTTCAAGGCTGAGGTGTTTAAAGGTGTAAAGATTTTCTACAGAAGACACACTTAAAAATGACCTTATTTCTTGTTTTAGTGCAGTTTTTATTTATATTATTTAGAAATATTGAACATAAATAAAACACAATCCAGATGTGCCATAACTTTTACACAGGTTACATCTATGTTCTATTTGTTCCCCCGATCTGTTACATTCAGTAAATACAGAGTAATATGTGTGTTCAGTGTGCAGAGGTGTGTTACCATACTAACTGTCCAGGAGTGTCTGAACCTTTGTGTACAGCTGTACATGACTGGCTTTAAAACTGGACCTTCTCAGTTCTAACTGGTTTTCTTCTACTTGGTGTACGAGCTGAACTGTAGAAATGTAGCAGGACTGTGGTTCAGTTCTACTGAAGACAGTAGCGTTCAGGGAGAAACATTTTCAAGTACTGTAACTATAAGTTCCAGTCCTGTAAATGAAAGTTTTTATTTAATTAAAGTTTTTTATTTCAAGAAATTAAAGTAAAGTAAATTAAAGTAAAGTAAATATTAAAGCTTTTAAAATTGAAGTTTATTAATTGAAGCTTAGTAAGTAAAGACAATAATATTCAAATAATGAATTCATATAATATTCTAACTGGAGTAGTTCGTTATTTTCCATCTGTGGAACTAACTATGTGACTCTCCCAGATGTCTCTGCTCAAACTGAGCAGGCAGTCAGCAAGAATAACCCTTTGTCCTCTAAAGACACTCTGAAGATCCTCCTGGCTGTTCTCGGAGTCCTTCTGCTCTGTGCTTTGGTGGTCCTCTGTGTTCTGGGGGTCCTGTGTGAGTATCACTCCTTTAAAGCACTTTCTGGACCGTCCTGTTTCCCTGTTTCTTCATGGCTGGGTAACACAGTGGTTCCTCATTAACCTCTCCTGTTCTCTTTCACCAGATCACAATAAAGGCTCTTCGTATGAAGCATTAAGAGAGCAGTATAGCAGAGCTGTAGAGAGACTGTCAGAGCAGGAACACAACGCTAGTGGTAAGAGGCTATGTCTTCTATGTTAAAGGTACATAATGATCTGGAACTGTGGGTTTAAGGTCATGGCTAAACTGGAGGGGATAGAACATTAGGAGCCGGTTTCTGAGAGCTAGATTAGAGCTGGAGTGGGTGATCTGTAAGTATTAGATTCATTACATCCTGATAGCAATCTATAAATCAAACATACTGACAATAAACAGATATAAAAGCGTTATCTCTGGGGGCTACAGGACGCCCCTCCAATCAGTTCATCCAACTGGATGTCCTACCAGCCTGTATATCTACCCACCTCATGACCTGCCCTGTACTGGTATTAGCGCTTGTGTGGAGTCGGTCATACAGCTAAGCTGTAGGTGCGAGCGAGCTAGCTGTGTGTATCCGGTATGCATTGTGGTTCTGAGCTGTGCTGTTAGATGATATTGGGGTGTTGCCGCGCTGCACTGTATCAGCTTCACTTCTACAAGGACTTTTATGTTGAAGAGCCTGAATACGGGGGTGGGGTTTGGGTTTAGGTTCTAGTGAGGATTGTCCAATAGTGAGTGCTCCTGTTGTTCTACTGTGCTCTTTGGTGAGTTTGGAGCATGGTCCAGACCTGTGACAGGTACGGTGTTTACCTCCTGTTAGTCTGTACTGGCTCTGAACGGGATGGTGTGAAAATGAGCTGATGAGTTTATCTGTAGTTCTAATCTAAGATTAAAACAGTTTAGTTCTGGTTTTGTTCTTATCCTGCTTGACTAATAACATGCTTTCTTTCTTTACTCTGGAGCTCTGGCTGAGGAGTTACAGTCACGTTTTGCTGAGGTTCAGGTGAACTATGAGAACGCTCTGAAATGTCTTAATTCATCCAAAGGTGAGTCCATGCATGTTTCTATAACTATACGAGAAGACTGGCCAAACCATTTTTTTTCTACTATCTAAACCTCCAGTGAACCTACACATGCCCTCTGAGTTTATATATGGAATGTTGATGATGGTTATACAAATTTCTGTGGACGTATTAGTTTTTTCTTGTAGCCTAACACAGTTTCCTGGAGGCACCCTGTCCTGCACATTTGAGGGCTTTCACTGCTCCCAACACACCTGACTCAACTTATCAGTTCATTAACAAGCCCTTTCAGAGTTATGGGGGTGTGCTAAAGCAGGCTGAACAGAGTAGGACTTACCATAATAGTTAAAGCAGACTAATGAAGACTGAGCAGATTAGGACCAGGCACAACCAGAAATGAAATATGCGAAAGAAAAGAACGGAGTGAGGTATGTATGTCATGTACACTGACATACCAAAGTCATGTGATATCAGTATGTAAATTGATTATGAAGTGGTGTTTCCCCAGGGGACTGCTTGGCAACGCCCACACCTGTATAAGCTGTGAGGTGTTATCTTGTGAGTGTGGTTGAACACTGGCCAGTTTGCTCATGGCAAGGTGATGTGAATTATCAGAGCTCAAATGACATATGAAAGTGGATTGGCTTGTTGTGGCTTATGTCAAGCGAACATGCACGCCACACCATTCATCAGAACTGTCCAGAATGCTCTTCGAATCAATTCTGGACAACTTGGGCCTGATGGCACGGTGCATTATTCTGCTGGTATATCCCATCGTTGTGGGATATGTGAAGTCCGTGAAGGGCTGCAAATGGTCATATGGGGATATTCACTGCCTTGAATGTGGATGTGATTTCTGCTAGGGTTGTTTGTCATTGATCACCCATGAGCAGCCACGGGTACGCATGTGACACTGTGAATTGCGGAATGTTAAATTCCTGCACAACTTCTGAATGTCCCATCCGTTTGGCACCAACTATTATGGCTTGCTCACACTCTGATAATTCATGCTGCCTTGCCATGAGCACGCTGACCAGTGTTCAGCCTCATTCACAAGATAACACCTCAAAACTAACACAGGTCTGGGCGTCCCCCGCCCCCCTGA
Organism: Semaprochilodus insignis; assembly: GCA_034552555.1. Taxonomy (NCBI): domain Eukaryota; kingdom Metazoa; phylum Chordata; class Actinopteri; order Characiformes; family Prochilodontidae; genus Semaprochilodus; species Semaprochilodus insignis. The sequence continues at coordinate 20,777,674 of CM067495.1, read as the reverse complement.
GGTAACGCCCCTTCATAATCAGTTTACATACTGATATCACATGACATTTGGTATGTTAGTGTATGTGCAAGGAAAAACTCCCTCAGTGCTAGAGGAAGAACCCTCGAGAGGAACCAAGAGTCAAGAGGGGACCCCATCTTCCACACCGGACAACAAGACAAGCACAAAAGCAACATAAAGAAGATCAAAATTTACAATTATATACAGTATTTAATAGAAAAGAACTGATAACTGTTCAATTCCTATGAGAGTAACAATGAGATACAGACCTGGAGGTCTGAATGAAACTAGTCACGGTTACCAGTGAAACCGGTGACCGCTGTAAGGAGTTTATCACAGTATAAAACCTTGAACTTCAAGAACTGCTGCTAGAAGCCTACAGTGATGATTAGTTTGTGAAGCAGGAGAAGAAATGTCACAGATTAAGCAAGCAGTATCTTCAGGAGGAGGCTTCCTGGTAGGTTTCCACATAGCACAAGACAGCATGAAGCTCCATGGTACGTAATACAGGCAAACAGAGCACCCAGTCAAGGCAGATGAAGCAACAGCACCAGGCCGCACAGGATGGGATTATATAAAACTTACTGACTTGATTTCTGTACAGTGGTGCTAATAGGGGTCCCCGGTGGTCATCATGTCTACAACACAACTGTTCTGTGCTGTATGTGCTGATATCCTGCTTGACTAATAACAGGTTTCATTGTTCTTCTTCTTCTTCCTCTCTGGCTGAAGAGTTACAGTCACGTTTGACTGAAGTTCAAACGAACTATGAGGATGCTCTGAAACGTATTGATTCGTCCAAAGGTGAGTGAACGTATAGGAAGTTTGTGCAATAAATGTCCTAGACTCATGAACGTTTGTCTGCTTGTAGCGATAAGTTGAGTGCATTATGTTCTTTTCCACACAGAACACTGATAACTTACATACAGTTTATATAGTTACTTGATGTTATGGTTAGTTTTGCAGTAATAAGCATGAACAGTCATTTAAACCCAGGAGAAAGTGTTTCCTGACTGCTTGTATAGTACTGTACTGTGTTGGTTGTTATCATGCTTGATGTGGTGACATGTTTCCTGCTGTGTCTGAAGGGTTTAAACCATTCGAAGGTGAATTTATACCAGGTTTCTGTTTTGGTCAGATACAGTAAGAACATATAAGCAGATCTAATAAACTAAACTATTTCTCTTTGTATTAGAAACAGAGAGACAGTATGAAGCACTGAAGGTCAAGTACCACAGTGGTAAGATAAACCCCCAAGCCACCACACGCTGACTGAATTATTTTTGTCATTTCCCCTTTCATACAGTATATTGCATATGTTACTACTAATCTATATACTGGTGCTTGTATATGACATGATGTATGTGATATCCAGTATAATATAAACTCGTCATCCAAAGAATAGCTCCACCCAGAAGGAAGTGTGGGATTGCCGTGCTATTGGGAAGGAAGATAAAGGTTACCAGGAACAATAAATTATGTGACACTGTTGAATGTCCCATCCATCTGGCACCAACTATTATGGCTTGTTCACACTCTGATAATTCATGCTGCCTTGCCATGAGCACGCTGACCAGTGTTCAGCCTCACTCACAAGATAACACCTCACAACTTACACAGGTCTGGGCGTCCCCCACCCCCCTGAGGTAACGCCCCTGCATAATCAGTTTACATACTGATATCACATGACCTTTGGTATGTTAGTGTATGTGCTAGACTTATGAATAATAAGGTGAGCCGATTGTGGTCACTTATATACAATCTCAGGTCATGTAATGGTTAGTTATGCAGTATAAAGTTTGACTGAAGTTCAAGTGAACTATGAGAATGCCCTGAAACGTCTTGATGCATCCAAAGGTGAGGGAATGGATGGGAAGACTGATGCAGCTAGGACTAGAAGAAGGAAATAGTTTGGGTTATAAATGTTCTAGACTCATGAACATTTGTCTGCTTAAGTTGAGATAAAGGTTACCAGAAACAATAACTGATGATAAATATTGTCTATAGACTGATATGGACAATATTTATTGAGCTACACATACAGAAATATGCCGGACATCTCAGCATGGAGTTGTAGAGGTTCCTAATGGTGTCCTGTGATAATCCATCCCATGCAGCTTGAATATTCTCCCACAGTTCCTGCAGATTGTGTGGTAGGGGTGGAGGTGGTTTGACACCAGGCCTTCTGGACGTGTGACAACAAACCGTCCATCTTGGCGCTGACTACGGTGGTCGTCTCCACCAAGACAAAAGCGGGACTCTTCACTGAAGATTACCTGCTGCCATTCTGAGTCACTCCATGACAGTCTGGCACGACACCATCACAGTCTTTGGTGACATTGATGTGGTGTTAAGGGGAGTTGTTGTAACGATTTGTGTGCATGTAGTTTGGCGTCGTGCAGCCATTTGCCAATGGTGCTGGCACTAACAGGATGACATGGAGGGTATCACTGCTCACAGAATGTCTGCAATGATGGCTGCTGGGTCAGTCAGGTATGAGTCATGCACAACCAAGTGTGAAACTTGAATCATTTGTATGTCTTACAATGCAGTCCTGGGCTGGAGGTTAGGGAACCAGCAGATTTGATTCCCTGAGCCGACAGGACACAACTGAAGTGCCCTTGAGCAAGGCACATAAACCCCAGATGCTCCCTAGTAGCCATGAATGGGGCTTCCAACCACTCTGGGCAAGTGTGCTCACTGCCCCCTGGCATGTGTGTTCACTAGCGTGTGTGTATATGTGTGTTTCACTGCATGGATGGGTTAAATGTAGAAGACCAATTTCTCACAGCTGGCAAATGGTTCTAAATTCTAAATTCAATGTCAAACCTACCCACCAAGTTTCATTGATTGATTGAGTCGGTTGATTACTTTTGGGCGCAACTATTTGTTCAAGAGAGAGAGGACGTGTTAACATACAGCTGTAATATACTAGCGTTAGTATGATGGGAATCTGGTCTGGTTTAGTCTTCTATAGGATTCTAATGAGCTGCAGGGACAGTTCAATTATTGACAGCAGGCCAATTACTAATACCTGTCTGATGAATCTTACTATCTGCGGGGAATGGGGGTCCTGCAGCCAACAGATCCATATTACCTTCGATGCCATAAGCCATGATGGAAATTTGACCAAAACGAAATACAATCTTAGTTCTCATTTCATAACAGCTCTTTAGTATGTGTGTCATTGTTTGTCTCATATCTCAACACTAGAGTGTCAGAAGTGTGCTCTGTGTGGAGAAGGATGGAAGCCTTTTGGTGTGAAGTGCTACTACTTCTCTACTGATAAACTGAACTGGACAATGAGCCGAGATTACTGTGCTGGGAAAGAAGGGCATCTGGTCGTCATAACCAGCCGAGCTGAGCAGGTGAGTCTAAAAGTGACTTCTTACCAGTCTGGATGAATGGGTGATTTTTTTTACATTGAGCCACATTTATACCTTTGTAATCAGCCTTGTATGCTTTTGAACATGGTCAGCGCTGCTAATCATAAGGTTATGTTAATCTTATAACCTAAATAAATCCATGTTTCTTCATTCATTAGGACTTTGTATCTTCACGTATTACTGAACATCACTGGATCGGCCTGAATGACTTGGAGACTGAGGGAAAGTGGATGTGGGTGAATAAGCAGCCCCTGACTGAGACCGGAGTAACGTAAGAGCTGTGTTCACTCTCACAGTCTATACACTGCTGTAGGTTTAACTTTAACAGACCTGATAACATGAACTGAGATCTGAACTCATCTATGCAGGTTCTGGTATAAGCGGGAGCCTGATAACTGGAAACATCAAGACCCTTCAGGAGAGAACTGTGCTAGTCTGGGGGACGCAAATGGGAATACAGATAAATGGTTTGATGCTTCATGTCGAACACTGAAAAAATACATCTGTGAAAAGTAGGTTTGTTCCTGGGTCTGACCACTAGAGGGCAGTATGTGATTGTTGAATAGCTTTTTGTCCTGCGGAAAGATAAACAAGCCAGAATGACTAATAGCCCTATAGAAACATCTAAACATCAATAGTCTACACATACACACACACACATACACACACACATAAGCAGTGGTTGTACACGAGTATATATTTTTATCTACTTGATGTGTGTGTGCGTATATACGCTCATCATAAAAAAGCTGAACCCAGAAGGAATTAACCGACAGGAATGAAATTTGGTGGGAAGGTTTGACATTGTGAGAATGAAGTTTCACGCGCCGCATATGCACCAAACCTGCCTGACTATATAAGGTTATCCTTTCCATTCGGACTTGTGCGGTTGTGTTGGTAGCATCCTTTGCACGTGAAGTATGCCTCAGAGAAGAGTTTGAAAGCAATTTGAGCACTTAGAACAGTTTGAGAGGGGTCGCACCGTAGGGCTCCGGGAAGCGGGGCGGTCATACCGGTTGGACAGATACTACCATAACACATTGTTGGCAGCAGTGAATAGAAGAAGGCATGCACCAGTAGCTCCATGCCGAGACGTCTGGCATNAGTTTGAGAGGGGTCGCACCATAGGGCTCCGGGAAGTGGGGCGGTCATACCGGTTGCACGGACACTACCATAACACATCGTTGGCAGCAGCGAATAGAAGAAGGCATGCACCAGCAACTCCATGCCAAGACGTCTGGCATGCTGCGTTAGTAAACAAGGCGGCCCGACACCATACTGAGAGACACTACTTCTGCACTGACCATATTTTGACCATTACTGACCATATCAGCCTAAATCTATCCTCATGTATTGTTCCTGGTAACCTTTATCTTCCTTCCCAATATCACTGCAATGCCACACTTTCTTAAGTACATGTTTCTAAGTTTTTTTTAATGCCATTAAGAGTCTTTTAACAAGGACAGTCTGTATATAGAGGCTAAGCTGTAAAGCCAGTCCTGGACTCAGTGTTTCTGTATTGCTTTATGAACATGTTTATTGATCTTGACTTATTGTATCATCTAGCCTCTTGTCATGCCTGCTGGTTCTCCTCTCACCTCCGATCTCCCGGACTCCATTTCCCATAACCCACCACCTGATGTCACGTGTCCATCCTTGCTCAATCACACCCCGTTACCTCGTTCTCGGTCTCCTGAATATTGACTATCATTTAGTCTGTTTGCTTAATTACTTCTCTCTCGCACTGGCTCATTGCAAAGTATTGCAACTCTGTAGCATACCGAGCGTTCTCTCTGTTTGATCTTGTTTGTTACTCTGGCTTTGACCTTATTTTGATTCTCTGGTTTACTCCTCTTGTTTATTCCCTTTGGTGCCTCTGCCTGGTCTAATCATCTGCTTGGTTTGACTCTTGCCTGTTTATTGACTCTGTCTTGGTTTAGCCCTCTGACTGTATTTCCTTGTTCTTGGTGTTGCTGTGTTTTGGTACAAACCTGTTCAATAAACTGTGCCTTGCTTTTAGCTCAGCACGTGTCACAATCTGTTTGTCCATTGTCACACCTCTCTTTAAGCTCAGTTCTCTTAGGTTTAAGATGTTTCAGATATTTAATTATGCAAAGTTACCGATTAGAAAACAAGAAAACACGACGTTTGCAAAGGCCACATTTTATGTTTCATTTTTCCCAGTGTGTTAAATTCAGTAATAAACAGTAACTGTGTATTAAACGTGTAAAGGTGTGTCTCTCTGGGTCTCATATTTACACACAAAGAATATGATATAACCGGGGGGGCTGGTGGGGCAAAGTTTTACACATAAAATATATATATACCTATATATATATATACGTTTTTTGCTGTAAAACAATTAATTGTTGTACACACGCTGTTAAATGGCATTTTTACAGAATGAATGAAGACAAAATACTGCACATTTCAGAATTAAAAGCTCTTATAGTGTCTGACTTCACAGCCGGAGGTTAAGCTCTTATTTTGATTAATACTTTGTCCAAAAATGATATTTTAAAGAGTTTTGAGGCCTAAAATGAACTCTATTCACAGAATGTGCTATGTGTCTCCTTTGTCCCGAGAGCCAGCAGGCTCTACAACTCTTCCCAGTGGGGCCGGAAGAGGACAGATGAGGACTAAATTCTCTTGTTAAATCATAGGTTTATTTGCACTATTACACTTTACTGTATATACTGTACATCTTAACTCCTGGACACTCCACTTTACTTAAATACCAATATATGCACATGTTTATTATGTTAACTCAGTCATTATCTGCTGATAACTGCGCCCCTTGCACATTCATGCACATTTATTTATTACTATTGCACTGTCGTTCTACAGGTCTACAGCTATATTTGTATTTCTTGTATATATTTCTTGCCTCCTTGCGAGATATTTGTATATTTATCCATAGTGACCTGTACTATGTATAGTTTATAGTTTATAGTTAACAGTTAATAATACTGCTGCCGGTACCTACCCATTTAGGTTTTTCATACCAGCTTCTATACCAGCAGAAGAGAAGGAAACCAGTCTCTAGAAGCTCTAAAGCAATCCTTCTTTGGTTAATTCAAGTAATCCAAGTACGAGCAAACAGTCTCAGGTACAGAAGGTACATGAACATGCAAACGTTTGGACACCCCTGGTCGAATCACATGCTTTAGGTGAGAATAAGTAAACACATCTTCTACAGAGAACAAACGTCTGCAGATCGTAATACACAGTATACATTTACATTTATGGCATTTATCAGACGCTCTTATCTAGTGCGACTTACAGCCATGCTTAGTGTTCCATCAGAGAATGTTTCCAAGCTAGTACAAGAAGGTTAGAGTCTAAAACTCGCTTTGAGCTCAGTTGCTGCTCGAACAAGGGCCAGTGCTGATACCTACAGAGAAGAATACAGAGTTGTATACAGCATTACTACCTGGCAACCCCAAGCCAGCGCTCATACCTAGAGAGAAGAAAAGCATGTGATTCGACCAGGGATGCCCAAACATTTGCATGTTTATGTACCTTCAGTTCTGAAAGGTGTGAGGTTCTGTGATGTGTTCTGTACCTTATCAGGTCTTACTATGAAATGGAATAAAGACTCACTGACTGGAGAGTGTTGTGTTGCAGCTTTGTTAGAGTTTCTAGTAGCAGATTTGCTGTACTGGAAGACTAAAGGAGGAATTTCTATTACCATGTCTTACTTTAAGTCTAAATACAAGATAGACGGATAATCAAACAACTACAGTCATCATTCCATCCATCCTTCCATTCATTCATTCATCATCTAAGCTGCTTACCCTTCTGGGTCACGTTGATATCACTCCTTGGGCAGAAGCCAGGAAACACCCTGGACAGGCCGCCAGTCCATCACAGGGCAGACACACACACAGTTACAAACCAACTCCCATCTAGGGGGCAATGACTGTATGTCTTTGGACTGTGGGAGGGAACCTATACAGACACGGGGAGAACATGCAAACTCCACACAGCAAGGACACCAGACTCTTCTTACTGTGAGGCCACAGTGACACCCACTGCGCCACCATGCCGCCCTCTATTCCATTTATGCTTTCCTGAAAGTGTTTTGGCGTTAATGTGATTGTGAAGGATTCTGTATTGAGATCACTGACAGTGAGATCCTCTCCACCATCTTTAAGTACCTGAAGGTCTACAACTATAAACCAGGAAATTGATTCATTTCTGTGTCTCTTGCAGTGTGACAACGATGTCGTGATGAATGATCTGGCGGTTCTGGATGAGGGGATCTTTACAGTCTCCCCCATCTAGGAGCCAGGATGTCCCTACAACAAAAGACATTGCTAGATTGGAGGGCTATAGATAACCAGATGTAAAATAGGTTAACCATTGAAGGTTGTTACATGACAAAGGGACTACTCTCCACAGCCCCCACATATCACCCAAGAGAGACATACAAAATGCAAACGAGATTAACACACAAGGCAAGGGAACAAGAAGAAGGTTCAAGAGAAGTTACAAAGTTAATAAAAGCAAATAAAAAAAAAAAATATTTAACACAAGATTATCATAAAGCGATTCAGTCACCACACCACAGATCATTTTGTGTAATAACTTCCTGTGAGGACGGTTTTGAGGCATTAAACACCTCAGACGTCCGGTTCCCTTCACCAATCACCAGTCAATCAGGTTCTATAGAACAGGCCACTGAATATCAGACAACTCAGAGTGACTTTGTTTAGCTCTCAACTACATTTTGTAGACATTCGTAGACCAAATTGGTGCAACTATCCTTTAAAGCCATCTGATGTCCATCAGTGACCAAAGACAGAAAGAGTTTTCACTGTCGCAAGACTTGAACCATTATCCCCAAGCCTCTAACCAATAGCAGTAATGTCTATGCATTAAAGAAAACACCAAACCCACTCTGAATGAGTCTGTTTGCACTAATGTATTACATCATGCTGGTTAGTCACAACAATGTAAAGTATTACTGCAGACATTATGAAAACTAGTGGATTCATCTACATGTTAAATTCTCATTTGCTCAAATCTCATGCACACCTGCTGGTAGTACAGTACTGTTATATTTGCTGTTATCCTGCTCAGCTACTGATGGGCTTTACTTTTACTGCTCAGCTACTGTCTTGTAGTCCAATGAAGAATTATGTTAGGACTAGGAACAATCAGAAATGAAAAATATGATTTATAACAGAGGAATTTCAGTGATCTGTCTACATTTCTGAATAACTGAGATGTAAACAGGGTCATTCAGAGTGGGTTTAATGTTTAATTGTTGATTATAGAGAAACTGACTGATTTGATTACTATACAGTGGTGGTGATAGGGGTCATCAGAGGTCACCATGTCTACAGCACAACAGATAGGTCTGTGGAGTATTTGCTCCAATCCTGACAATTAACTTCTTCTTCGTCCTCTCTGGCTGAAGAGTTACAGTCACGTTTAGCTCAGGTTACTATGAACTATGATAATGCTCTGAAACATTTCGATGCATATAAAGGTGAGTGAATGTATGAGAAGACTGCTGCAGCTAGGAGCCACAAGCAGAAATGAAACATGTGA
>CM067495.1:20752299-20768229 GCA_034552555.1 Semaprochilodus insignis | reverse complement strand
ACTTTAAACTGTATCCTGTATTGAACTGTGAACTGGTAGCCAATGAAGTGAAGTGAGGACGGGTATAATATGCTCTCTTTTCTTGGTTCTAGTCAATAATCTGCATGCAGTGTTCTGGACTAACTGTAAACGTTGCAATAGAGACTGGTTAATCCCAATGTATAGCGAATTACAGTAGTCTAATCGTGAAGAGATGAATGCATGAATTACTTTTTCGAGGTCAGAAAAACTAAGAAAGGGTTTCTGAGCTGGAAGAAACTACTTTTAACCACAGAGTTGATTTGTTTATCAAATCTGAGGTCAGAGTCAAAGACAACACCAAGATTTCTCACTGAAGACTTAACACATGATGAAAAATGACCAAGGTTATTAGAAACATTGTTAATGAGATGGGGAGTACCAAAGATAATCATCTCTGTTTTGCTTTCATTCAGGTGTAAGAAATTAACAGCCATCCACTTCTTGATGTCCTCAAGGCAGTTTCCATTTCCTCTCTGCTCTTCTACAAGCCTGTCTAATTTTCTGAGTGGCTGAATTTAACCAGGGCTGGACTTTAAATTTGAAATGTTTGAATTTCAAAGGGGCAACAGAATCAAGAACAGCTGAACAATTTTGATTGAATGTAGTGACTAAATCGTTAACACTAAACTGATCCAAGTCATGAGTGGGTAACCTTAGAGAGTTTGAAAAGGTCCTGGAAAAGTCACTGGCCGTGGATGAAGTGATATGCCTACAAAGGCGACCTAAAAGAGGAGGAGGAAAATGCCCAACGAAAGTAGAGCTAAACACTATGATCAGAAAAACTAGCCTCTTCAATAATTAATTTGTCAACATCAATACCAGTTGAAAATACCAAATCAAGTGTATGGCCTTGGATATGAGTTGGCTCATGAAAATGTTGTCATTGTTATCATGTTGTCAAAATGTTATCATTAACATGATATTTAGCACTTTATTTACTACTGTTGTTTTCATCCACTTCTTCTTCCCCTCATGGAAACTTCGGACCAGGATGGAGTGTCCCTCAGTTAAACGTGGTAGTGAAGAAGCAGACCAGTCATGGTAAAACTTCTGCTATAGTTGCTTGTTCTCTACAAATGTGGAAAGATCTGGCTTCAAAAGACTAAATCTTGTTCTCAGTTAGCGCCGTAGGGACAGTTCAGCAGGAGCCTGGCCAGTAACGCTGTGTGGTGTACACCTGTACAATAGCAGGAAATTTGCCAACTTGAATTGCAGTGTTGTGGTAGTATTTATACCCTCTTCACTCAAAACTTGTGCAGCACCACTAGAAGCAGGGTGATATGTAGGCACCAAAGTCTGCTTAATGTCTGCTCAGCAGGAAGTTTTTGTACTCTTGGGATGTAAATTGTGGCCCGTTATTAGGTACTCTCTCCTCAATGTCACTGTGTTTGGGCCACCACATATTGCTTCGAGCTACATATTTCATTCGAAATTCCGGGATGCCCTTGATGTAGCTCACTCAAAAGTCTGTTCCGGTGTGATGGCGGTATTACGACTCGGCTCCCCCACAGGATACAGCCCTGTTCTGTAGATAGTTCCAGTCTCCGGATGAAAAAGGGTTTTAAGTTTTCATCTTCTACGTAGTTTGGCCACCCTCTCAGAGTAATCTCCAGCACTCTGCTCAGCACTGCATCTTTCCGGGTGCTCTGAGCTATGTCTGTGGCATTGACTGGCAATTCATCCAACACTGAGAAAAAGAAGATGCTGTTCTCCTTTGCTGTGTCATCATTCTCTGCTCTTGGCAGTCAAGAAAGGGCGTACGCATTTGCATGGTCCTCTGACCTGCGGTACTGGATATCATAGTTATAAGCCATGAGTGTGAGTGCCCACCTTTGCATTCTCAATGCAGCCAGAGTAGGAATGGCTGAACCAGATCCAAGAATAGTCAGGAGAGGTTTTTCAATTTGGCTGTATTTCCTCTCTGCCTCGCTCAGCGTTCGGGAGGCGAAAGCTATGGGCTTTTCTTGACCATCCTCTATTGTGTGTGAAATGACAGACCCCAGTCCATAAGGACAGGCATCACATGCAAGTCTTATGGGCTTTTGGGTGTCATACTGTACTACTAGCGAACTGTGCAGCAGCTGTTGCTTTGCCTTCTGGAATGCTATGTTGCACTCTGGAGACCATGTCCACGGAACTTCTTTCTTGAGCAGTTGGTGCAATGGCTGTAACAATGTAGACAAGTCTTTCAGGAAGCGCTCATAATAGTTTAGTAGCCCTGAGAATGAGTGTAGTTCCGTATCGTTGAATGGTCTGGGGGATTCAGAAAAGCAGCCACCATTGTCTCAGTAGGATGAAGTCCTTCTTTGTCTATCAGATGCCCCAGGTACTCCACCTTGTCTTGCATGAACTTGCACTTGGCTCTCTTTATCCTCATTCCATACCGTTCCAAACGGTTCAACACTTCCTCAAGCTTTCACAGGTGCTCAGTTATTAGAATGTCATCCAGGAAGCAAGTCACCTGATCCAGGCCTTGGAGGATCTGATCCATGACACCTTGAAAGACTGAAGGAGCTGTAGACACCCCATATGACAACCGATGATAGACATACAATCCGTGATGCGTGTTAATAGTCTGAAATTTTTCTGAACTTTTTTTCCAGCTCTAACTGCTAGTATGCATGGGATAGGTCCAGCTTGGTAAAGAGGGTGCCACCTGCTAATGTTGCAAACAGGTCTTCTGTCACCTTGTAATCTCCACAAATGCGAATTGATTTATCTGCTTTTGGTACTACTATGATGGGTGCAGCCCCCTCACTTCTGTCAATTTTTGAGATGATGCCCAGTTTTTCTAGTCGGTCCAGTTCCTTCTCCACAGCCTCTTTTACTGCATAAGGTACTGGTCTTGCCTTTTTGAATATGGGCGTTGAATTGGCCTTCACACTGATGCTTGCTTTAAACTCACGAATGGTGCCTGGTCCATCAGAAAACACATTCTGGTACCGCTGTAACACTGCCTCTACATCTGAATCCAATGCTCCACTGGCTGAAGCCAATGAGAAAATACCTTTCCAATTCAGCTTCAAATGAGATAACCAGTTTCGCCCCAAAAGTGCAGGACGGTCACCTCTCACAATCACTAGGGGTTATGTTTTCTGATTATGGTACCGAGTGGTAGCATATATAAGGTAAATAATATAGGTCCTAAGACAGAACCCTGTGGAACACCAAACTTTACTTTTGCGTGAGTGGATGATTGAACGTTTATATTTACAAATTGATAGCGGTCGCTTAAGTAAGATCAAGTAAGACCTGTAAGGATAAGTTTCCTCTGTCAGAGAATACTAAAAGATCATTTAAAATTTTCACTAGTGCTGTCTCAGTGATATGATGAGGACCAAATCCAGACTGAAATTTCTCATGTATGTTATTCCTATCACCAAAGATTTTCTCCCAGATTTATGACCATTATACCATCAACATTCCATATACACTCAGAAGACCCGTGTAGGTTCACTGGTGGTTTAGATAGTAAATTAAAATGCCCATATGTGTGTGTTGTAGACATGGAGAACCCTGGTTCTCATCACCACCACTGTAAAGAGCATCCTGCATGCTCCTCCACAAGGCCCAGTTCCCCTTTAACAGCAGATCCTGACTGAACATATGACAGTGAGCCACTGTAGCTGAAGACATCAGAGTGTGGAGCTCTGTACTGTGTGAAGTGACATGCTGCCGCGAGACTCTAAGGTCTTCCTCTGATTCTGTGATCATCTTCATCGTCTTCATCTTCATCTTCATCACCATCATCATCATCATCTTCTTCATCTCCAAACCAGATAAATACAGAGTAAACTACAGAGCATTCAAACACAGAGCTCTTCTAAACACCTACCAAAGATTCCACAGCACACACCAACACATCTACACACATCCACCTATTCAGACTACAGCAGTTTAGCTCCACCCACTCACACTGAAGGAGTGTTTCAGCCTGAACTGCTCTTTAAATGAAGCACAATACAGCACAGCCAATCAGAACAGAGCTCATTTACATATATCAGTCTTAAAGGCTCAATAATATAAACAGTCTGTTTAACTGTAAGAGAGTTTATAAAATAACCATGTAGAAATTAATGACTGCAGTCCAGCTGCAGTGTTGGGGACCGTCACACAATTACCTGGAGAAATGTTTAACGTTTCTACATAGTAAAATTAAACACACACAGAAACACTCATATGGCTTTCATTATTAATTTTAACATCTTCATGATTTTATTTCCACAGTTTTCATTATATAGTTACATAACACTATTATTTATAGCTAATATGATTAAATGGACATAATAATGTTCATTCAAACTATAAAATTCTAATTATAGTGATATTGTATGAGGTATAAGTAAATGTTTAAAAATGGCAGAAAGGAGAAAATAATATATAACTGTGTGTTTAAATGTGATCTGACACCAGGAGGTCATTATTATGATCATGTAAAGAATAGAGTATTATGTAATTATACAACGTAAACTGCAGACAGTGTGAACACATCTAACACAATCAGAACATTAAAGACGTGTGCACAATTAAAGGACAACCAGTGAACGAAGAGTTAAGAAACACAGAGAAAAAGAGAAAGAGAGATAAACAGAGAGAGAGAATGTTATTCTATCTCACACACAGTGAGGATTTATCCTGAACCCAGAATCCAGCGTAGAGCGGTTCAGTGAATGTGGTGTAGAAGGTGTGGAGGTGAGTCAGTGTGTGTGGATCAGAGGAGACNAGTGAATGTGGTGTAGAAGGTGTGGAGGTGAGTCAGTGTGTGTGGATCAGAGGAGACTCTGTAGAAGGACAGAGTGCCGGCCGGACAGTCCACATACACTCCTACTGTCTTACAGTCGGAGGGATGAACAGAGAGTTCAGTGCTGATATTATTGTGATAGACAGAGTAACTGTTATTAGAGCACTCCAGACTCCAGGACTTTACATTCTCTCCAAACCTGCAGTCAGTCCTGCCTCCTTTCCTGCTGATTGATTTATACGTTACTGCTATTTCAATCATCCCGCTCCACTCAGTCTCCCAGTAACAGCGTCCAGTCAGACTCTCTCTACTCAGAACCTGATTATTGCCATTAAATCTCTCTGGATGATCAGAATACGACTGGTCCTTTCTCAAACACTCCACCTTCCTGTTCCTGTCAGACAGAGAAAGTTCTCTGTCTACTGTGTTTGGATTCAGAGTGACCTCACAGGAATCTGCACACAAGGGGAGAGAGAGAGAGAGAGAGAGAGAGAGAGAGAAAGTGAGAGAGAAAGAGTACAGAGAATGAGAGAGAAATTAGAAAGAATGAAAGAGTGAAATTAGAGAGAAAGTGAGAGTGAGAGAGAGAGTGTGTACAGAGAGAGAGATCAGAGAGTGAGAAAAAGAGAGAGAGTGAAAGAGAAAGTGAGAGAGTGTGTGTGAGAGAGAGAAAGACAGAGAAAGAGATTACAGAGAGGTAGTGAGAGAGTGAGTGAGTGTGTACAGAGAGAAAGATTAGAGAGTGAGGAAAAAGAGAGTGAAAGTGAGAGAGAGAATGTGAGAAAGAGAGATTAGAGAGAGGTAAGGAGAGTGAGATTAAAGAGTGAGAGTGAGTGTGTACAGAGAGTGAGAAAAAAGAGTGAAAGAGAGACAGTGAGAAAGTGTGTATGTGAAAAAGAGAGAGAGAGGGAGGGAGAGGGAAAGAGATAGAGGGGGAAAGGGAGAGAGAGAAAGGGTGAATGTGAGGGCGAGAGAGAGAAAGTGAGGGAGAGCGTGAGTGTGTACAGAGATAGAGTAGAGTGAGAAAAAGAGAGAGTATGAGAGTGTGTGTGAGAGAAAGAGACAGAGAGAGATTAGAGAGGGAGGGAGAGGGAGAGAGAGAGAGAGAGAAAATGAGTCAAGTAGTTTTATTGTCAGTACTTCAGTATGTATAGACATACAGAGGATTGAAATTGCGTTACTCAGTCCCAAATTGCAGCACATAAACATTTAACGCTAAATAGATTACAACTAAAACAAGAACAAGAGTATACTGAATGTATTAAACAGTAAACATAAAATAGACGAACGCAAGACATACGATAGAATAAAATAAGGGCCCTGAAATAAACATAATGAGACAGTAAGACACTGAAGACAATAAGGACGATAAAGTGACATGCAGTAGCAGAATTAAGATGATGGCAGCCATTTTTAAAGGTGTATATTAGTCCCGCGACAGGTGGTTAAAATATCGTTCGGTCTCGTTTGGTCTCCACCGGTCGCGTGTATCTCTCCGTCCTGGTAAAAGGCTGATAATTAAGAGATTTCTCTGCTCCTGCGCATCTTAAGGTTGGTTAGCAAAAGCAGAAAGTGGAGGGCGGATTGTGGAAACTGCAGTTCCAGTGTTTGAATGAAGATCATTCCCTGAGCGTACAGAGTGGCCCACGTTTGGTTTGGACGTGGGGAGAGCATGAATGGACCAGTTACAGGAGGACAATAGAGCGTTGTTGGGAGGTTCAGCGCTGGAGGTTTAGCACCTGTAGCCACTAACAAGCAGCTTGAGCCAGATTCGGGTGGCCAACAGAAGCTGGAGAACTGTGTTAAGGGGCCTAACACTGCTGTGATACAGAGTGCTGGTGCCTGTGGGGACAATAGCCACTGTTTTTCTTTGTATTGTGTTTGGTACTTTTTTTTGGTATTGTTTTCTTTCCACTGTTTTCTTGTTTTGGTTTTCTTTGTATTGTTTTCTTTGGATTTCTTTTATTCTTATCATCTGAGCCAATTATAATCTGGGTTGCCTAAAATTATACATATATAATTATAAGTATATTGAAGCTAAAAGATACCAAGTTCCCTCCTTGCTAAGTAGTGTGGCCTTACATAATATGCTAAGCGATTGTAGCTCACCTCAGTATACTGTACGTATTTAACCCTAAACTGGGGAATTACTTGTGCTGTGTATTTGGTTTTGAAGTGTACAGTTTTACTTTTGGTTGAGAGTGAACTTTTCTTGGTGTGTCGATTTCATTTATTTCTTTTTTTTGTATGTGCATATGGGAATGTAAAGTGGGTATTAATACGTCAGGAAACTGAGGGTGGTACTAGAGTTAATGGTTTGGCCACATTTGGGTTTGCTGGGAACGGTGCATTACCTCTGAGTGTTAGCCTCCCAGGCTAACGGTTCTTAGCTGATAATTTTTACTGATCAAAGCTACTGTTTTACGCCTTTTAGATAGAATTTGTAAATTGAAATTAGAATTAATAAATTGTATTTCTATAGAAATAGCTTGTATTTTTATACACTTGTTCCTGCTCAAGCCATTGGGTTAATAAAAACTCTTCTACTGCATCAGTCTCGGTCGAGTTCTGTGTGCCCTTGGAATAAAAGAAGGTATAACTGGTTACAGGGAAGTGTCTAAAAGTGCTAGTGGATTGGGTTCCCACTTGGTGAGGGCCACACAAAGATACCACTGATGGTAAGAGCTCATTTACCAGTGGTTTAAAGTTCTTCGTTCAGTTAGTGATTTATTACATACAAACCACAATAAAGTACTAATATTACCACATGTGAACAGAACTGAACAATCAGGCAGACCTGACCTTCTGAGTGACCTCAGACAATACTTTGTGACATTTACAATTCAGATTTTTATTACTAAATGAATTACATTATTGATTTGTTTCATAAAATAATATGCTAGTACAAGTGAAAAAAATCCAGTCAGAGTATATACAATGAGGTCCAAAAGTCTGACTAAATCTGGGATTTAATTCATTCAAACTTGTAAATTAACACAAAGTTTTGTAAAATTTTAAACAAATAAATATTCAAGCTCTTCACCATTTCTGTCACTATTAACTTGGAAGCAAATTTCTGTCAATGACCTTGTTAAGGTCTTAAAACACTTGTATTAAAAAAGTTTTTTTCACAGACTTGTGGAATCCATGCCGACTTAAGTGTACGCTTTCATTAAAGCAAAAGAGCACATACAGTAACAAATATAAATACTGTACAAGTACTGTAGGAAACACGGTCAAACAGAAGCATTTTAATTGTTGATCTTAGACCTTTGGCCCCCACTTTGTATAAATATGGCCCTGATGCAGTTTAATTGTGCATTGCGATTATTTTCCACAGGCTCTTTTAAGAGTTGGAACAGCAGGGTCTTTTGTTTTTGCTTTGAAGTTGGAACGAAAAGATGAATTTCAGTGTTTATTTCCTGATATTTACATCTGTC
Source organism: Semaprochilodus insignis (assembly GCA_034552555.1). Classification (NCBI taxonomy): domain Eukaryota; kingdom Metazoa; phylum Chordata; class Actinopteri; order Characiformes; family Prochilodontidae; genus Semaprochilodus; species Semaprochilodus insignis. The sequence continues at coordinate 20,760,027 of CM067495.1, read as the reverse complement.
AGGTGTTTTTCTTTCCTCTGGTATGTGCTCTTAGATTGACTGTTTAAACAGTTAATGGCTCTGAGTGTCTACTTTTGGTTTGAGTCCTGGGTTAGTAGTGTCAGGGCTTGGACCTGCATGGCTGCTTCTGCAATTAGTTCATTAATCTTTGTTGATGTAATTCATGATGGGACCACCATAAAGGATTCAGACGTCAATATTCCAACTGTAGGGAAACCCCATCCAAACATATAACTACTGAACAGAAGCTACAGTAAAAGGCTGGACAAGCATCACATAAGAAGAATGCAGCAGTTTGCTGGTGATAATTATTTGTAAGCAAGGAACGTGCAATCAGTTTATAAGTTAATTTACTCAGTTCCTGTAGATTTCCTCAGTGTGTTGTAAGCTGATTAACACATCTAGTTGTAAACATCAGGAAATAACAGCTGAAATTACGATCCATCATCTCATATTCATCTACAGTCAGGAAAACCCAAATAAGTTCATCGGTCAAATAAGTGTCTGTCTTTTTCAGGGAAATTGGTGCTGCTGACAGTAAACACAATCCATCCTGATATAAATTATGCCATTTGTGTTAATCTATGTTTTATTACAGATCAGTGCTTTGATGACCCTTTATGTATAAAAATGTTTTTGTTTCTTTCATCTCCCAGTAAAACCATGAAAACCCTGGAGTAGTAATGAAATCTGTACTGCGGAGAAGCAGATGATGAGATTCAAAAGCTGAATTGTTCCAGGAAAAGTTGAGAGTCTTCTGTATAGAAGTTGAACTGCTGGCACTTAAAACACAGAGATTGGTTAGGTCACTTTCTATGTAAAAATCTCATCACAGCACTGCAGAGACTGTTTAAGATTTTGTCAAGAAACGTCCACCTAAAGGTTATTAGTCAGAGACCCCTCAGTCGACTGAGATACTGCAAGTCAAGCAGTCGAGCAGTGTCATTTTTGGTCAATCAGCGTGTTTCATAATGACAGGCTAGATATGGCCAGCTCTTAGAGGAAGAGTCAAGCCTAGTGGCATTGCAAACTTTTGAAGGAGTACAATCCAGCAAAGTTCACCTACTTTCCAGTGGGACAGCCGCTGTTTAGAGAGCACCAAACACCAGAGGTGGGAATAAGTCACACATGTGTGAGTCACGAGCAAGTCTCAAGTCTTAACCTTAAAGTCTCAAGCAAGTCCCAAGTTAATGCAGGAAGATTCAAGCAAGTCAAGTCCTGTTATGAGTCAAGCCAGTCTCAAGTCATATCATATGGAGTTATGATGCTCCAGTTTCCACATTTAAACCAGTTAAAGACAGTGTCCATAAAGAGCTGAACTTATATTAAACTTTAAAAAATACTGTTTAATTTTTTCTTGGCCTTTTTACTGTTAAAGGTGTTTCTCATAAGATACAGAATCATTGTATTCCAGTTTAGTGCACAAAAAGCCAGAGCCAAATAGTCAAAAATTACTCATACCAAATAAAATCTCTGTTTTTTTAAACATATGTAAATATCTGATCTTCATACGAACAACACTGAGAGATGGAGGCAATATAGCCTAGCACATAAAACTGTCTTTAAAAATCATTTGTAAACTGTAATGAACAGAAATGCAGTTTTCTTTTGAGGAAAAGGTTATGATGTCCCCACATTTATTACTGCTTAAAATACTTCTAATTAGAATCAGGTGCTCCACCATCAGCTGCTAATGACTAGAACATGGTTAGGAGGATTCTGGAGGAGCCGGTCTTATTTAAACCTCAGAGATTTGGTTTGATTTGCTCCTGATTGTTGAAGTGAGTGGTATTACCATAGTCAGGTCCAAGAAGCTCTCTGACCTTCAGAAAGAAGGTTGTAGGTGCGTATGAATCAGGGAGGGGATTTAAAACAAGTAGAAACCAGCCATTTCACTGTTCACAAAATAATTTACCAGAGAAACACCTGGCAACATGACCAGGTCAGATTGTTCCAGCAAGTTCAACCCAAGACCAGAGGGACAAGATGAGTAAAGAGTCTCAAACAATCCTAAAACATCATCACAGGACCTACAGGTAACATCATCACAGGACCTACAGGTAGTTCTTACCACAGGTGAGGTCAAAGTTCATGTACCTGCCATCAGAAAAAGACTGCACAAATGCCCTTTAGCAGTTGTGGACATATGGCTGTCTCATATATAAAAAAATAACTAAATTCAATTCAAGTACATCTTACCAAACTACACATTGCAATATTAAATCTGTATGTCATATGAATGTCTCACAGCATTCATTTAATTTCTATTAAAAATTAAATACATTTCTTTTTTTAAATTAACTAAAGTTCTATTTCACCAATATAACGGTTATATTGTCTGTACATTACAATTGATTTTAGATCTCTGTCATCTTGTTGTCTCACAGTAGTAGTTTATTCCATTATGGTGAGATATTTGTAATTTAAAGTGAGATTATGATTCACAAGTGCATTTTCAGCATGATAATTTCCAAATAGGTGGGTCCCCACAATGTAACAAGTATATAAGTGTGCATGTGTGTACTTACATTTCTTCAGTCCTGGTTTGATTCTGTTCTCACCTCCATGTTCCAGTCTAAACACACACACACACACACACACACACACACACACACGAACACCTTCATTCACCATCTCTTTCTCTCTTTGTATCTCTCTGTCTCTCTCTCGGTGTGTATGGTATATAGATCTGTATTGTACTGTGTATAGGATAGAGGCCTATATTGTACTTTGTATAGTTTACAGGCTTATATTGTATTGTGTTTAGTATATAGACATACAGTGGTTTGCAAAAGTATTCATACCCTTACCTTACAACCTTACAACCTTACTCACCTTACAACCACAAACTTAAATGTATTTTATTGAGATTTTAAGTGATAGACCAACACAAAGTAGCACATAATTGTGAAGTGGAACGAAAATGATACATGGTTTTCAAAATTTTAATCAAATAAAAATCTGAAAAGTGTGCATGCAAAGGTATTCAGCCCCCCTATATCAATACTCAGTAGAGCCACCTTTCGCTGCAATTACAGCTGCAAGTCTTTTGGCGTATGTCTCTACCAGCTTTGCACATCTAGAGACTGAGATTTTTGACAATTCTTCTTTGCAAAATAGCTCAAGCTCAGCCAGGTTGGATGGAGAGCATCTGTGAACAGTAAATGTCTTGCCACAGATGCTCAATAGGATTTAGGTCAGGACCTCTGACTTTCCACTGTAGCTCTGGCTGTATGTTTCGGGTCATTGTCTTGCTGGAAGGCAAATCTCCTTCCCAGTCTCAGGTCTTTTGCAGCCTCCAACAGGTTTTCTTCCAGGATTGTCCTGTATTTAGCTCCATCCATCTTCCCATCAACTCTGACCAGCTTCCCTGTCCCTGCTGAAGAAAAGCATCCCTACAGCATGATGCTGCCACCACCATGTTACACAGTGCGGATGGTGTGTTCAGGGTGATGAGCAGTGTTACTTTTTCGCCACACATAGCGCTTTGTATTTAGGACAAAAAGTTAAACTTTGGTCTCATCTGACCACAGCACCTTCTTCCACATGTTTGCTGTGTCCCCTACATGGCTAGTGGCAAACTGCAAACGACACTTCTTATGTATTTCTTTCAACAATGGTTTTCTTCTTGCTATTCTTCCATAAAGGCCAGATTTGTGAAGTGCACGACTTATAGTTGTCCTGTGGACAGATTCTCCCACCTGACCTGTGGATTTCCTGCAGCTCCTCCAGAGTGCTCATGGGCCTCTTGGCTGCTTCTCTGACCAGTGCTCTCCTTGCTCGATCTGTCAGTTTGGGTGGAAGGCCATGTCTTGGTAGGTTTGCAGTTGTAGAATACATTTTCCATTTTTGGATGATGGATTGAACCGTGCTCCTTGGGATGCTCAAAGCTTGGGATATGTTTTTATAATCTAACCCTACTTTAAACTTCTCCACAACTTTATCTCTGACCTGTCTGGTGAGTTCCTTGGTCTTCATGATGCTGTTTGTTCACTAGTGTTATCTAACAAACCACTGAGGCCTTCACAGAACAGGTGTATTTATACTGAGATTAAATTACACACAGCTGGACTGGAATTGATTGCACTGGATTTTATTTAGGGGTTTCAGAGTAAAGGGGGCTGAATACCTTTGCACGTCACACTTTTCAGATTTTTATTTGATTAAAAATTGGAAAACCATGTATCATTTTCTTTCCACTTCACAATTATGTGCTACTTTCTGTTGGTCCATCACTTAAAATCTCAATAAAATACATTTAAGTTTGTGGTTGTAAGGTGACAAAATATGAAAAAGTTCAAGGGGTATGAATACTTTTGAAGCCACTGTATATTATTTTGTGTAAAGCATATAGGTCTTTATTGTATTATGTATAGGATATAGGCCTATATTGTATTGTGTATAGTTTACTGGTCAATTAACACTTAATTGTTCAATTCAACTCATTTCACCATTGTCATTATAACAATACAGGGTTGTACTCTATAATGAATTACTATCGGGCTACTTCTCCAGTGCAGTAACTAAAAATAGATAAATAAGTGAGTATAATGCAAAGACAAAAAGACAGAGATACAATATACACATAGACAGTGAAACAGATGTGCAAGAGCTGTAACTACACATCAGGATCTTAGTAGAACTGAGGTGCAAACAGCAGTTAGCATATGCAGTAGAGTGAAATACAAATACAGCTTAGTGTAAGTGTACATATTGGAAAGTACAGTGTTGCCAGTTGTGCAGTTACGTATGTAGTTGTATGCAGTATATGTATATATAACAGTGTACAGTGCAGGTAGTGAGAATAGCAGCTCCGTCTATAGCCATACAACTTACAGTTGAGATGTTCTGTATATACAGCTCAGATGTTCAAGAGGTATTAAAGGTCTAGTTCAAGTATAGAGGTTAAGTTAAAGTGCAAGTGCAACCGTCTATATTGTATTATGTATAGTATATAGGCCTGTATTGTACTGTGAATAGTATGTAGACTTATATTGTGAACAGAATCACCATACAAAATTACATGATAAATAGATTTTTTGTTTAAATGTGCAGCTGCAGATTTTGACAGTTCATTTTGTGGAGTAGAGAAGAGAGAGAAAATATCCTGGACAGGACAAACAGATGTCTGGTGGGACTTTCAGACTGATTAGAACACGAGCCTCTTAGACAAAGACCTCAGCCAAACAGTCTCTTACATTCCACTGCGATAAAAGCATACATATCTGAGAATATCTTGATTCTCCACCAAATATTGCTATACTAAGTATATAGACCACATCCTAGTCATTTCTCTACTTTTCTTACCATGACAAATATTGCGTTATATTCACTCCTGTGAATGGGTGGAGATTGTGCCAGGGCACCAAAAACAAGTTTATATAGCTTGCAGTCATTTCTTTTGCATTTAAGATCTTAAAACATGTTATGATTTTTGCATTTATACATTCTTTTTTTAATTTTCTATTATCGTTGTGTTTTTGAATTAACAGTTACAGTGTGGTGAGAACCGCCTTTTTTTAAAGCCCACCCTCACTCCTTGGTCTGCTTGTTTAGAGGAATCTGGCAGCAGCATGACAGCAGAGGTCTTGCACAGCCATGCATCCGGCTTCATAAGCCTGAGAGTCTTCCTGGAGTTTTGATTCAGGTCTAGCTGGATATTTGAAGATAAGTGAATATAAATAAACAGTAATACCAGTAATATCACCTAAATGACAGGCAGGTTTTATTGAAGTAGTGTTGGCCTGTTAAGGCCTCTGTAACATTAGCTAACTAACGTTAGTGTAGCTGGTTAGATAATCATATCAATCAAGTTAGTTGGCTATAGTTCTATGTCTATAGTTAAAAAAATATAATTGCGCCAATAGTTAGCAATAATTATACCACTAGCTAAGTTGCTACAAAATAATAGCTATTAGCTAGTTAACAAGTTGAATGTTGAATGAGGAGGTACTAAACTGGGTCTTGCATACACTGAAAAAATGGGTAATTATGTCCCACCATCCATCTGATTTCTGAATTTTCAATTTCAGTGTGTTATAAGCGTATGTGACAACATCTACAGTAGATGACTGTATTGTCTGTGTTGCATAAACAGACATTTTTATGTCTTTGCAATTTTTCATTTAGATTCAGGTAACCAATACTTTGAAACTACGAAACAGAAGAACTAAGAACATGCTTGAGTAGGAGGACGTAATAGATTCCACCAAAAGGAAGAAAATCCTCACTACTTAGCATGCCTTGGTATGCTATGCCCTGTGCACACTTCATGCGCTTAGCCACATGGATGTATTCACTGCTCAAGTTTTAATAAACACGTACTTTGTTGTACATACCAGCTGGGTAAAAGCAGTTGTGTTTGATTTGCTGCTCACACATACACTATATGGAAAAAAGTTTTGGGAACTTGTAACGGTCACTTTAAGTGCCTTGGATTAGGCACATGCGCTTCAGAGAGAGAGTTAGAGAGTAGAGGTATGAATAGGTATGCACGCAAGTGGTTGCTCCAGGTTGTAGCCTGTGTGTTCTATCCGACAGCTGCTATCCTGGATTGTGATGAATGATGTGTGGTTGCTCCCCTGCCCAATAAATGGTCTCCATTACATCGCACTGGCTGTCTTCTGCGTGGTTCCTCTATGGAGGACTGGGCAAGTAGCTATCCACCGGTTGCATCTCTCATTTGCCCACAGCACCCATTCGTTAATGCAGGTGTTTCATTCAGTGCCATTGCTACAAGTATAAAGTCAAGCACCTAGTCATGCAGTCTGCATTTTCAAACATGAGTAAAAAAATGGGTCGCACTGAAGGGCTCACTAACTTCCAGCGTGGGGCTGTAATAGGATGCTACCACTGCAACAAGTCAGTTTGTGAAATTTCAATTCAACTCATCCACAAAGTGTCAGACCTTTTAAACCTCCTCTTGCATCAACATTAGCACAAATGGTAATTGAAGAGCAGCTACATGCAAGTCTTACATCACCAAGCACAATGCCAAGTGTGGGATTAAGATGAGCAAAGCACTGCCACTGGACTCTGAAGCAGTGGAGACATGTTCTGTGGAGTGAAGAATCAAAACTTCTCTATCTGGTAGTCTGATGGATCTAATTATCTTTTTTCTTTCTTGCATATGCTCTCACATTTCTCTGCTCCCTCGCTCTCCTGTCCTAATAGTCTGCATGTCCTAATAGTTGTTGCTGCTGATGGAGATGTGGTGGTGTGTGCTGATTGGTTTGGCTGATGCAGGAGGATGGTTTATAATAAGCCTGGTGACCATCTACTTTGGGGCTCCTCCTCCTTCCCTCCTGCCTGGCCTGCCAGACCAAGAAAAAGTTGTGTCTGCTGTTTGTGTAGTTGCTAGTCTTCTTTGATGTTTACTTTCTGCTTTCTGTGGTGGTATGCAGAGCCTTTACGCAAAAGATTCTGTAATGGGTGTAGAGGGTATAGCAGGATTTTCTTAGGGGTTTGTCTTTGCTTACAGTTAGGGAGTTACAGTGCTGGCCAAAAGTATTGGCACCCCTGCAATTCTGTCAGATAATACTCAATTTCTTCCAGAAAATGATTGCAATCACAAATGCTTTGGTATTAATATCTTCATTTATTTTGCTTGCAATGAAAAAACACAAAAGAGAATGAAAAAAAAAGTCAAATCAATTATCATTTTACACAAAACTCCAAAAATGGGCCGGACAAAAGTATTGGCACCCTCAGCCTAATACTTGGTAGCAC
>CM067495.1:20726553-20751799 GCA_034552555.1 Semaprochilodus insignis | reverse complement strand
AGAACACACGTTACAGCTGCAGGAAATTAAGTTTAAGTAAGGCTGCTGCATGTTAGCGTAAGGGAAGACCTGCTAGGTGGCAAGTTTCCTTTCGGATCCTCCTTTGTGTTAATGAGCTAGTATAAGCTAGTATTTTAGCTTGTTCTTATATTACGCTTTGTTTGTAAAGAAGATAATATGCTAGCGGAGTTCTATGGTATAGCTTACATACAGTTCAGCAAGTGTTCAGTAAGCTAACTGTTCACCAGTTTAACTGCTCAGAATTGTCAGTGAATTGTACAAGTCATATTTCTGCTGTGTCAGACACAGTATCTGTTCATGGCTGTTCTCTATGAGAATGTTTTGTATTGCAGTAGACGTATTTCATGATTTGTATATTTTATTTGTCTAGTTCTCACAGCATGCTCAGCGGCATGGCTATGCTAAAATAAAATACCCGTAACAAAGGAATGCCTTGTGTTGTGACTTGACCATAGGGGAGCAAAGGGACCTACAAACTTATTTGTTTCCAATAATCCAGTAACATGCAGTTTCCAAGCAGGTAGTACATAATCAGGTCAGTTGTGTATGACCCTTTGTCAGTAGGTTTGCTGGGCACATACAGGGTGAATATAGAACTGCTGGCTTTATTGTGACAGCATAATCTCAGCATCTGAATACAAGCCAGTACATCCTATTGTTTTACTCTGCTGAATTAGTCAAGACATTGTAGTATAAAACTTGTATTTCATTTAGATGTTCTTTCACATGAACTATGTAAAAATGTTTTATGTTGTATGTTCACAACACCAAGTGTAGGCAACTGTCTGCCTGAAAAACAGAGTTTACTGCTATGATAGATGGGATTACAGCTAAATCCTACTGATGAGTGATACTCATGTGGAGGTTTGTTTCAACTCCACTATCTAACAGATTTTGGTTCATGTGTTAAAGTTTAAACTGACTAGTATTGAAAGCATATTTTCTTTTGCCTTTTTCTGAACCATTTCATTTTAGCTAGGGAATATCTAGAAAATATCTACTGGATTCCCCCCTCTTTTTAAATTGTCTTTAAACAATGTAAAGCCAAACAAGGCAATGTTAAAAAGTGATCCATTTTAAATAAAGCTAAGTTGGTTACCTTAACTTACTGTGCAGTCTGTTTAGTCAATTTGCAGCTAATGTAAATAGACCTTGTTTGTGCTGATGTACATGTCAATGCTGTTTGTGATAGCTACATAAGACATCAAAGCAACCCAAAATACTACTTGATTCCCATGCACAGTACAGTCAAACAGATTGTTTGGTAGGTAGGTAACTCGGGTAGGTAGAGGTAAAAGGCTGCTCTCTCAATTGCTTTGGTGGTTGGCCCTGGTTACCCCTGAGATGTAGAAAGACAGACATAGACAGACAGGGGGAGAGAGCGATGTATGGAGAACACACACACAGGAGGTTATTTTATCTCACCCACACTGAGGAGTCACTCCAAACCAAGAATCCAGTGTAGAGCGGTTCAGTGAATGTGGTGTAGAAGGTGTGGACTTGAGTCAGTGTGTGTGGATCAGAGGAGACTCTGTAGAAGGACAGAGTGCCGGCCGGACAGTCCACATACACTCCTACTCTCTTACAGTCGGAGGGAGGAACAGAGACAGCAGTGCTGATATTATTGTGACGGACAGAGTAACTGTTATTAGAGCAGTCCAGACTCCAGGACTTTACATTCAGCCCAAACTCACAGTCAGTACTGTTTCCTTTCCTGCTAATTGATTTATATGATACTGCTATAGAAACTCCTCTCCCGCTCCACTCAGCCTCCCAGTAACAGCGTCCAGCCAGACTCTCTCTACTCAGAACCTGATAACACTCATCAAATCTCTCTGGATGATCCGGATACGGCTGATCCCTCCACACATTCTCCACCTTCTTGTTCCTGACAGACAGAGAGAGAAGACTGTGTGCTGTGTTTGGATCCAGAGTGACCTCACAGGAATCTGCACACAAGAAGAGAGAGAGAGAGATTTTGTGTGTGTGTGTGTGTGTGTGTGTGTGTGTGTGTGTGTGTGTGTACTTACATTTCTTCGGTCCTGGTTTGATTCTGTTCTCACCTCCATGTTCAACTCTAAACACACACACACACACACACACACATTAATATTTTTATTTAAACATTATCACTTTCCCCCCACCCCATCTTAAGCTTGTTATTTTCAAACTTTTCATTTCCATGAGCTGAAAGGGAGATGTGACTCTAAACGGAGCGCCTGTCTCTTGGTTCCCAAGTGTCTGAGGCCTTCATTGAGGATCCTGTATAAAAGCCACTTGTTTAAAAGATCTGGAGACCTCCAGTGAAGGATTCTTCACTTCACCACACTTACTAATGGTTTCATGTCTAAAGTTAATCATGCTCTTCTACACATCTTATGTAATGATCCTGATTCTGTTTTTTAATTATTAGAATAACACTGTTATTAATATTAAAATTAATAAAAGTGTCTCTCTGCCTTCTTCTCTCTCTCTCTCTCTCTCTCTCTCTCTCTCTCTCTCTCTCTCTGCAGAACATACATTGTATAACCATTAGCAACTATGGAATTAAAGATAAAGTTAAGGTTTAAGGTACTGGTGGATTTAATGTGGCAGTGGATTTAACCTACAGTGGTTTGATGAGCATAGTTTGAAGTCCTAAAAGTAGGTAAGGAGAATTAAACAAATTAGACACAAAATATTAGTTCAGAGCAAACAAATTTTTGATTGTAACAATTTTTAAAGTTTATCCAGAATCTTCTTAAATATGTGGGAGATGTAGTTGGCTTCCTGTTCACCAGCTTATTTTGCAAATTTTCTGCTCCACCTTAAATGGTGCACAGTTACATTCTGGTGCCTTGATGAACTTGAGCTATGTCCATTCAGAATTCCTTGAAAAGGTTACAAAAATGTCGACACACCCTTCACACATTTATGAAGCATTATTAAGGACAGATATGATCTTTTCTAACAAATAGAAATAATTAAGGGCAATGACTGTTTAAATGCTTATTAGGTTCTATTAACAGTTTGTAGGGGTTAATTAATTCAGGTTTCAATTAAAATATATACATTATAAAACATGTATTAGAGTCATGACTAAATAAAAATCTAATGTGAAAAATTGGTTATATCATAAACTGCCTGGCCAAAAAAAAGTCACACACTCTAATACTTGGTTGGACCGCCTTTAGCTTTGATCACAGCACGAATTCGCTGTGGCATCGTTTCCACAAGCTTCTGCAATGTAACAACATTTATTTCTGTCCAGAGCTGCATTAATTTTTCCCCAAGATCTTGTACTGATGATGGAGATTTGGACCACTGTGCAAAGTCTTCTCCAGGACATCCCAAAGATTCCCAATGGGGTTTGGGTCTGGACTCTGTGGTGGCCAATCCATGTGTGAAGATGACGTCTCATGCTCCCTGAACCACTCTTTCACAATCTGAGCCCGATGAATCCTGGCATTGTCTTCTTGGAATATGCCCGTGCCATCAGGGAAGAAAAAAATCCATAGATGGAATAACCAGGTGGTTCAGTATGTTTAGATGGTCAGCTGACCTCATTCTTTGGGCACATAACATTGCTGAACCTGGACCTGACCAACTGCAGCAACCCCAGATCATAGCGCTGCCCCCATAGGCTTGTACAGGAGGCACTAGGCATGATGGGTGCATCACTTCAGCCGCCTCTCTTCTTACCCTGATCCCCCATCACTCTGGACCAGGGTAAATCTGGACTCATCAGACCACATGACCTTCTTCCATTGCTCCAGAGTCCAGTCTTTATGCTTCCTAGCAGACTGAAGCCGTTTTTGCCGGTTAGCCTCACTGACAAGTGGTTTTCTTAAAGCTACACAGCTGTTTAGTCCCAATCCCTTGAGTTCCCTTCACATTGTGCGTGTGCTCTTCCTTTCACTATTAAACATTTCCCTGAGTTCTACTGCTGTTTTTTTACCATCTGATTTCACCAAATGTTTAAGTAAAGGCCAATCACGATCATTCAAGATTTTTTTCTGACCACATTCCTTCCACAAAGATGATGTTTCCCCACTGTCCTTCCACTTTTTAATAACGCGCTGGACAGTTCTTAACCCGATTTTAGTAGTTTCAGCATCTCCTTAGATGTTTTCTCTGCTTGATCCCAATAATTTTACCCTTCTGAAACAGATTAACATCTTTTCCACAACCACAGGACGTGTCTTTCCACATGGTTGTTTAACAAATGAGCAGCTACTCACTGCAGCAGTTAGGATAAATAGCTTGTTGCCAGCTGAAACATACTCACCCATGCAGTAATTAATTAGTAATTAATTAGTAAGTATTAAATAGTAATTATTAAATTATTACATATTTGAATACAGGTGCTGACCTTTTTTTGGCCAGGCAGTGTATGTAATAAACACTTGTGCACTTTTACAAAGCTTGTTATATGATACGTGTAGTCAACTTTACAGTAAAGGTCATAAAGAATATTAGATAATTATATATAAATGGTTCAGTAATACGTTAAAAGAAATTAATCTTAATCTGAGCCAAGAAATCTGATTTCCAGTGTTCCCAGCAACACTAAAACAATTCAAACATGATCCTGACAGATCTTGCTGTTCATTACCAGTGACTGCAAATAATGTACATATATACATGACTTTCAGTCTCTTCCTATTAGCAAACTGGAGATGTTCTCCTGTCTACTCAGAAGTCTCTAAACAAGCAACAAGCTCTTTCAAAACATTTCACTATCAGAGAGGTTCATACTATGGACATAAGTCAATTACATTTCAAAGTGCCTGGAAAAAAAAACCTGTACAGCTGCAATACAATAGCATGCAATTTAATGTTTAGCAGTACAGTGTGCTGTAGAGTTTACTGTAATATCTGTTACTGTGCTACAGCATAATGTACTTTAATAACTAAAACATTATAATGGAGTATATCTCTAACAAAGGATACAGTCACAAAACTACAACTTACAATTATTGTACAGTTACCAAATTATAATGTACAATTAATGTACATTAACTACAGTATACTGTACAGTTACTATAGTATAGTCTACGGTTATCATACTACAGGATTTAAATACACCTGTTATTACCTGAGATTATTGAATGCGCAGTTTGAAGTGAGCTTCACTATTGAGTGTCCTGGGTGATTGTAGGTCAGATCCAGTTCTTTCAGCTGTGTGGGTTTTGAACTCAGAGCTGAAGCCAGAGAAGAGCAGCCTTTCTCTGTGATCATACAACCAGATAAGCTGCCGAGAGAGAATGAGAGAAATAGCTCAGGTCGGTATCTAACAGAACTTAACAGAAACTTAATACAGACTGACAGTTCCACAAACTTAATTATTATCTAAAAATGTAAAATATAAAAAAACTATCTGAGCCAGAGTGGGAGTAAGTCACACATGTGCCAGTCTCAAGCAGGTCAATGTTAATGTGAGAAGATTCAAGCAAGTTAAGTCAAGTTCCTGCCATAAATCAAGCAAGTCATATGAAATTATGATGCTATAACCCCAGTTTCCACATTTAAATCAGTTAAAGACAGTGGTCATAAGCAGCTGAATTATATATTCAATATTAACAAATACTGGGTCATTTCTTCTGGGTCTTTACATCATCTGTCACTGCCAAATATAACATTAGAAAAAAGGTTAGCATGTGCTTTCCCCTAAGTCATGTAAAGTCTGCCACCACATGTTTTCCTTCTGCTGTTAACGCAATGTCATTGGAAAGCTATTTGCCCATGGAGGGGAGCGCTGAATCCGAAATCATTTGCATTGATAATAAATATAAAATAAATATAAAATACAAATAATTAACTTAAGCTGACAGTCTGTCTATTAGCCTACTGATACCAAAACTAATGAAAAGGATACGGTTATTGAATCAGCGTCGTCATCCAAGACAACTGCACTGTACACGAGGTAGAGCGGTTGGCATCAGTGATGCTTTGTGTTCAATTTACAATCCTCTTGTTCACAATAGTATAGTTGGTTGCTAAGGCACTGATAGGAGGTGACCTTGGTGTATGGGGTGCATACTGAGTGGAGTTCAAACTGACAATAAGGTCATAATGAGGTTTTTCTTGAGCTATTCATCTTAGAAGAATAATCAGTAGAATAAGACTAAAATGCCAGGGGATAACAGAACAGTAACAGAACTGTAATGCAGTCAAATAGGTATTTTTAAATAGTATATCAGAACTCTTGCCTTTTTTATCTAATTAGGCTATAATATGAAATTAATGAGAAAACCTAATTTATTACCTGAGTATCTCCAGTTTACAGTGTGAACTCTTCAGTCCAGCAGAGAGCAACTCCACTCCTGAATCGTGTATGTCATTATCACTGAGGTCTAGGGTTTTCAGGGAGCAGTTTTCTGATTGAAAAACTGACTGCAGAGTGTCACAGGACTGTTTACTGAGCTTACATGTAGCAAGTCTGCAAAAGGAAAGTAAATGCAAAAGATCTTATAATACATTTGATTGTTATAATTATGTTATAATTTAATTAAACAATACATTTATCAACATCCTGTGTACAATTTTCTTATTCCAAAAAACAAAAACAAACAAATATTAACACAATCCGTAACACTGACCTGAGTATTTCTAGTTTGCAACATGAACTCTTCAGTCCAGCAGACAGCAACTCCACTCCTGAATCGTGTATGTCATTACTATTGAGGTCCAGCTCTTTTAGAGAGCAGTTTTCTGATTGAAGAACTGACCGCAGAGTGTCACAGGACTGTTTACTGAGTTTACACACAGCAAGTCTGCATTAGGAAAATAAATACAAAAGATAATGCACCTGAGAGTAGATGATGTTATTTAATTAAGCGATACATTTATTAACATATTGTCATATACTGATTACTTAAATAATGTTCATGTTTCTAAAAACACATTAAACAGAAAACGTTTGTAACACTGACTTGAGAACTTCCAGTGTACAGTGGGAACTCTTCAGTCCAGCAGAGAGAAGCTCTATTCCCAAATCTTGTAGCTCATTCTTACTGACATCCAGGTTTTTCAGGGAGGAGGTTTCCAAAACTAGACCCAGATTTTCACAAGTCTTTACCCCAAGATTACATGCAGACAGTCTGCAGTGGGAAAGAAATTCCAACCGATCAGATGCAAAGCACCTAATAGAACTGGCTTGTACCTTACTACAATAAAAGACATACTCATATCTAGAAGGCTAAAATATTCCACAACATTATTCTGCTTCTGGAGGTTTGTGTGGGACATACATAAATTTGTCTCACCAACATGGGATTCACCCCCAATTAAAGCAGGTACTTTATAGATTAATAGACTGTCAATCCTCAACAGAATTGGGCATCTGTCATTTAGTTGAGGAATGAAAATTAAATTGTTGTACTCTAGAAGCAGCAAAAACAGTCATTTTGCTGCTCAAATAAAAAATCTAAACCAGTACACTGGTACAAAAACAAGCAAGAGGACACACTACTCACATTGGGTGTTTGGAAGTGTGTTGGTGGTTTAAGAGGATGATTTAAAAAAAATTAAACTCCATAATTTACAACAATGCTAAATTGTACTGGTTGAATAATCTAAAATTAGCAATTTGGTAAATCTTTTTAACCACTACCGTTGTAGCTAGTAGATCTTTCTGACTTGCTGTCGTTTTTTCCCACTTCTAACCAACAATAGTTGACTGTGGTACGCAGTGTGTTCTGTACAAAAGAGCAATGTGGCCTCCATCTTAATGTGGTTGCGCTCCACCTTGATCAACCCCACCCTCCAGATAACATTGCTTTTTACTAATTTATTAATTACTATCTTAATTTTTCTGGAATGAACTGACAGAATACTGACCTGAGTATCTCCAGTTTACAGTGTGAACTCTTCAGCCCAGCAGAGAACAGCTCCACTCCTGAGTCATGAAGCTCATTGTTACTGAGGTCCAGCTTTTTCAGAACAGAGCTTGCAGACTTAAGATCAGAGCACAGAGTTTCACACTCGTTCTTAGTGAGATTACAGTTAGCTAGCCTGCAAAGAAAACATAACATCTAGTATACTTTGAGCATGCAGGATGAAATCAAGTCTTAAAATTTATCTCAGTGGGAACAACACAAAGCTGTTCCAATAAAACTGATCAGTAAGGGCTGTATCTACTATCGTAATTACATTTAAAACATGAATTCTAAGATGCCAGTCCTTGTACGTAATTTAAGAACGCGTGATGTGCTACCTGACACAGAGCAGTGCAGAATAGTTCTATAGCACAAATAAACATTTAGAAGCACACATGCATACATCTAAAAATGTTTTATTATTCAAAAATAAATAGGCTTCAAAAAGGATAAAGAATTCAGGATGCAGACACAATCCTTGAGAAAATAATCTAAGAAAAAAGGTTTTTGGAGAAGAAAAAGTTATCTTTGTGGTGTATCGTGTCCTGCCTCAGCCTGCTTCAGTGAAAGAAAATGATGGCAGGTAACACTGGGGAGCAAAATGCAGACAACTCTGAGATTGTAGAGGGGTGTGTTTTCATTAGAATGAGCCTCAAGAAGTTAGAGTACAGTGGGTTTAAAAAGTCTTCACACCCCTGTTAAAATGCCAGGTTTTTGTCAAGTAAAAAATCAGACCAAGATAAATCATTTAGAATTTTTTTTCTTACCTTCAAAGTGACTCAGAATCTATACAATTACATTGAAAAACAAACTGATTTATTTTAGGGTGTACAATTAAAAAAAAAGATGTGGCTGCATGCATATGCACTTCCGGTCTCTCCACAGATTTTCAATGGGATTTAGGTCTGAGCTCTGTCTGGGCCAGTCCAAAACTTTAATCTGCTTCTGCTTTGGTTTTGTGCCAAAACTGATTGATGTTTGGAACTGTTCATAATTTCCTCCACCTCGACTGAAGCCCCAGTTCCAGCTGTAGACAAACAGCCCCAAAGCTTAAAGCAGCCTCCACCATGCTTCACTGTGGGTGTGGTGTTCTTTTGGTGATGCGCAGCTTTGCGCCAAACATACCTTTTGGAATTATGGCCAAAAACTTCCACCCTGGTCTCATCAGACCATAACACATTGTCCCACATTCTTTTGTCAGACTTGATGTAGGCTTAATCAAAACATAGCCAGCGTGGGTGATTCTCATTGTTAGAAAAGGTTTTCATCATGTCCCCCGACCCCAGAGTCCAGACATATGAAGAATACGGGAGACTGTTGTCACATGCACTACACACCTAGTCACAAATGCCACAAATAACTGCAGCTCCTTTAATGTTGCTGCAGGCCTCTAAACAGGCTCCTGGACCAGTTTTCTTGTCTTTTCATCATTTTCTGAGGGATTAATGACCATCTTTCCAGTAAACATTTGAACCATTTGAACCCTTGAAACAACGTCGAAATCATGTATGTGACCTATTTAAACACATTTTAGGCGCCCATTGTTTACTGGGTTGTTTGTGTTCCATGGTATATCTAATGCCTTGTACCCTTCTCCGGACCTTTCAACAATTAGATCCCTCTGATCTGTTGTAAGCTCTTTATGGACCATGACTTTGGTTGTAAAATGCCACTGAGAATCACTTTAAATAATGGCAGCTGTGTACTAGCTACTATTTAACCTGAGTTTAAATGTGATTGGGTAATTCTGAACACAACCACATCAACAACTATAAGAGGTTCACACTTTTTAAATCATATTATATATATAATATTTTTAAGTTTGTTTTTCAATTGAATTGTACAAATTATGAGTCACATTTTTATATGCACTGTATACATTTGAAACATAAAGGTGAACTCGCTTTAGATGTTCAGCTTTAAAGTGAAATAGCCGAGGGTAGCTAACAGCTAGGCACCAAGAACTATGCGGTTTGAGCCACTTAGATCACATTTTCTCCACTCTGTGATGTTTGAGGTGAACATTAACTGAACTTCTTGACCTGTTTACATGATTTTATTATTAATTAATTATTTTATTATTTTCCATTTTTTTTTTTTTTTTTTTTTTTTTTTTTTTCCCTGTTAAAAATGGTCATCAATATTCAGATATTAATCAATATTACTGAATTTATAAATAACACTTACAGAGCCTTGCTGCACTTGCTCACAGCCGGAACCAGTCTCCTGTAACCCTCCTCTGATGTGTTGAACTTCTTTATGTCCAGCTCTTCTAGAACCTCCTCTGAGACCTGCAGCATGTAGGCTATTGCTGAGCAGTGTGCAGGAGAAAGTTTGGTTTTTGAGCATTTTTCTGATTGTAGATACTCCCGAATCTCTCTGGAGAGAGACTGGTCATTCATTTCAGTCAGACAGAGGAACAGGTTGATGGAGCTTTCAGCAGGAAGATCCTCTGATCGTATTAGCTCTTTGATGTGCTGCACTGTTTTGCTGACACTTGCTGAGCTTCTTTTTTGCTGTGTCAGTAGGCCTTGTATGAGTTTTTGATTAGACCCAAGTGAGATACCCAGTAGGAAACGGAGGAACAGATCAAGATGTCCATCTTTACTCTCTAAGGTTTTATGCACTGCATTTATCAGCACCACATGCAGTGGAACATTCTTAGACCACTTTCTGTTCTGTGGGTGTAAAACCTGTAATTCTTCCATGTTCTTGTTTGCGTAGCAGTAAAACACATAGAGCGCAGCCAGAAACTCCTGAAAGCTCAGATGAACAAAGCAGTAGACCTTCTTCTGGTGAATCACACGTTCCTCCTTAAAGATCTCAGTGCAGATCCCAGAGTACACAGAGGCCTCAGTGACATCAATGCCACCCTCTCTAAGATCCTTCTCATAGAACATCAACTTACCCATCATCAACTGTTTGAAAGCCAGTTCAGCCAGTTTCAGAAGCATGGTTCTGTTGGACTCCAGCAGGTTCTTTGGGTCTCTCTCGTCTTTCTCCTCATACTTCTCATTCTTCATTTTCGTCTGCGTAAGCAGGAAGTGTGCGTACATCTCAGTCAGGGTTTTAGGGATTTCTGTCTTTTTCCTTTGTTTCATGATTCTCTGAAGAACAGTGGCTGAGATCCAACAGAACACTGGAATGTGGCACATGATGTGAAGACTCTTTGCTGTCTTAATGTGGGAGATGATATTTTTAGCTTGGTCTTGGTCACTGATTCTCTTCATGAAATATTCCTCCTTCTGTGGGTCATCAAATCCCTGAATTTCTGTCACACGGTTGATATACTGAGGAGGGATCTGATTGGCTGCTGCTGGTCGGGAGGTTATCCAGATGTGAGCAGAGGGTAGCAGCTCTCCTTTGATAAGGTTTGTCATCAACACACCCACTGATGATGATGTGGTTGTGTCAGACACTCTTTCACACTCTGAAAAGTTCAGTGGAATTCTGCTTTCATCCAGTCCATCAAAAATTAGCACAACTTTCCACACATCGTATGTCTTTGGGTCCAGATCTTTGAGCTCTGCATGGAAATCACACAGAAGTCTATGCAGACTGAACTGGTCATCAATCAAGTTCAGCTCCCGGAATGGAAGCACAAACATGAAATCTACAGCCTGATTTTCTTTTCCTTCAGCCCAGTCCAGGATGAACTTCTGCACAGAGACTGTTTTTCCAATGCCAGCAATGCCTTTAGTCAGCACGGTTCTGAGCTGTTTTGGGATTTTACTTTCATCTCTTTCTTTTTGTTTACCCTCTGTAGCCATGTTCTGTTTTTTCATTTCTTCTTTTAAATCTTTTACAGGTCTAAATATATCCAAGTAGCTGATTGGAGTGTCTTGCAACTGTTTTCTGGAGGTTTTCTCCATCTGGAAAACTTCATGTTCTTTATTCACCCCATTACTCTCTCCCTCTATGATGTAGAGCTGTGTGTAAATCCTGTTTAGGAGGGTTTTATTCTCCTCTGTTTTAATTCCCTCAAACAAGCTCTCATACCTGTTCTTCATGCAGGTCTTGTGGCTCTCTAAGACACCTTCAGGTTGATGGTAGCGCTCTTGTCCTGTATATGGTTTTATAACAGGATGTGTTTCAGATCTTTTTCTGCACTGATGACAGGCAAAGTCTCCTGATGAAGCAGGCTGGATACACTGTCTGCAAAAACTGTGGCCACAAGTGATGGAGACTGGATCTGTCAGAGGTTGATGACACACTCCACACCTGAACTGATCCTGAAGCGGATCTCTCCCAAAGCTAAAAAATAATTAAAAATAAACGAGATTTTGACCAATTACTAAGCAACTATTTCTTAAAAAACTTTTTATCTCTGAATCAGTCAAGTCTCTCTTTGGATGCAGCAAAATAGTGAAATAAAACAATCCAGTGCTTTAATTTTATACACTGTGATTCTGTCTCACCTCAGGCCAGTACCAGTTCCTCCAGTACTCCGATCAGGAGGATTAAACATGGAGTCACTGTTCTTCATAGACACACAGCTGGGCTCTGGTGAGTCTGTACTGGATTTATAATATCTGATAACAAGAAAAAAAAAAGAAATTATGACAATATATCATTTACATTTAATAGTGCCATTCAGTCTTATAGTGGTTAAACTGGGATCGTCTCTTACCTCGGGCCAGTACCACTTCCTCCAGTACTCAGATCAGGAGGATTAAACATGGAGTCAGTGCTCTTCATAGACACACAGCTGGGCTCCGGAGAGTCTGTTCTGGATTTATAATATTTGATAACAAAAAAAACCCAAGAAATTATGACAATATATCATTTACATTTAATAGTGCCATTCAGTCTTATAGTGGTTAAACTGGGATCGTCTCTCACCTTGGGCCAGTACCAGTTCCTCCAGTACTCAGATCAGGTGGATTAAACATGGAGTCAGTGCTCTTCATAGACACACAGCTGGGCTCCGGAGAGTCTGTTCTTGATTTATAATATCTGATAACAAGAAATTATGACAATATATCGTATACATTTAATAGTGTCATTCAGTCTTATAGTGGTTAAACTGGGATAATCTCTCACCTCAGGTCAGTTAATCCAGTACTCCGTTCAGGAGGATTAAACATGGAGTCATCGCTCTTCGTAGACACACAGCTCTGCTCTGGAGAGTCTGTTCTGGTAACAATATATCATATGCACTAAATATATGTACTAAATTAGGGAACCTGAACGTTTTAATATCTATGTGAAATTTGACTGGAGAAGAAGTTGTGATACAGTGATATACACCCATCAGCCATAACATTATGACCAGCTCTTTGTATCTACACTCACTGTCCATGTTATCAGTTTCACTGACCATATAGGACACTCTGTAGTTGTACAGGTCCAGAGTGTAGTCCATCTGTTTCTCTGTATACTGTATTACCCTGTTCTTCAATGGTCAGGACCCCCACAGGACCACCACAAAGCAGGTACTATGCGGGTGGTGGATCATTCTCAGCACTGGAGTGACACTGACGTGGTGGTGGTGTGTTAGTGTGTGTTGTGCTGGTTTGAGTGGATCAGACACAGCAGTGCTGCTGAACACCTCAGTGTCACTGCTGGACTGAGAATCGTCCACCAAAAAAAACTATCCAGCCAACAGCGTCTTGTGGGGCAGTCTCCTGGGGGCGGCGTCCTGCAGGCAGCATCCTGTGGGCAGCGTCCTGTGCCCACTGATGAAGTACTAGGACTGCACATTGCACTGTGCAGCAGCAGATGAGCGACGATCTCTGACTGTACATCTACAAGGTGGACCAGCAAGGGAGTGTGTCCAGCAGCACTGCTGTGTCTGATCCACTCACACCAGCACAACACACACCAACACACCACCACCACGTCAGTGTCACTGCAGTGCTGACAATGATCTACAATAAGTAAAACCAAGGGAATTTGTTCTGTTTGAGGACAAACATTTATTTTCTAATTACTGTATTACTGTCTATGAGTGTTTCCTCTCTCGCCAGGCTACAACTGTGAGGTTACACTAGCAAAATCTCTTCGTCAGCACAGGTAAAACCCAAGAGCTTTCAGCTCAAATGAGGACAAAAAAGGCTGTTAAGATACATAAAAATCTGTTTTGCTGCCAGTGGTCCATAAATGCTCTGTGGAGTTGAAAACAGAAGTTTGTAATACATGGTGCTGTCTAGTGTAAAGCTCATTCAGCATGGCACAAATTTGCTTGCTGATCTCATTTGGATTTTTTTCTGGTTCAGTATGCTGCTTGTTGAGACCTGTTTGCCCTCTTCACATTGCTGCTATTTTTTTTATTCAAGTCACGTTTTTATTCAACCGAATGTGTGGTTTAACAATGTTCAGGAATATATTTCAGAAGCTTTATTCTCAGAACATGTGTTAACTGCAGTTTTGTACCGTGAGTCAGAGGTTCTTCTTCCTTTAGTGGCGGAATGTGAAGGATGTTTTATGGACCGGGACTTCTTTGCAGGCACATAGCTGGGTTCTGGGGATGCTGCTCTCTTCATACTGAAAAGAGTTTGTGCATGATTAGTGTAAACTATTAAGTATTTACATTCAGTATGAAAACTAATTTAATAGAAGTGAATATAGCGGTATTCAATTGCACTTACACAGCACAGCAAATGTTAAAGAGGAAACAGTTTAATTAACTATTCTCAGATAATAAGGAAGAACCACTGAGAGGAATAATGACTCAAATGTGAAACTCATGTTACCTCTTTCTTCATGGCTGTTTTATATTTACTTACTTTGGGACAGATGGTCCTCCTACACTGCTGGGGTGATAAGGCTCCATCATGGAGGTGTTCCACTGCTGTCACAGACAGCTGGACTGGAGATGTTGGCCCCTGTGAACAGTTCACCCATAAATATGAGAACAGGGTGCTACAATATTCTGAGTTTGTTCTTGGAAGCCTACAGCATTAAAAAACACGCACCTGAAAAACTAACCAATACGCGATGAGAGTAGCTTTTGTAGATATGACGCAATATGGTACGTATTCAATTAAAAACGTGTTTTGTGAGGACTTCTTCCTTAACACTGATCATCCGCTGCGTTTATCTGAACCATCTTCATCTGTGAAACACATTAACACTCATTCTAACATACACTACAGACAGATATTCCTTATGCCTCTTAGTTATTAAACTTACCGAGTGAATTTAAAGCCAGAAATACCAGAAATATTCTCCTCTGTAGAATCTTTGTTCTAACCAGCAGGTCACAGCTACTTTCGGTTTCCATTCCTCTGCGTCAGCAGTCAGTGTGGCGATGGAAGGCAGAAGACAGCAGGCGGGAAAACTGCAGCCAATCATATGGCTTTTAATCATGACCAAAGATTTGCAGTAGCCAATCAGAAACGTACACTACTTTCCGAAGCTGATCGACCCAGAGAAAAAACAACAACAACAAAAAAAATCATAATAAAATATATAATATGTAATAGACCGAACTGAAAAATTACACGTGTGATATCATTGAAGTGTTATGAATGAGACCTATGGAAGCTGAATAAAGTAAGTTTATGTGAGAGCCAATCAGTGCTTAAAATCAGTGCTTAAAAGGGGCGGACCTAAGGGAGGCAGCTCCGGCCGTGTGTGTGTGTGTGTGTGTGTGTGTTCAGTTTGCTGAACATTACTGGTTTCTTCGGAGTTTTCCGTGACTTTCTCTGTTTTAACAGCTAAGTTTACAGACTGTAAATGCTCAAAGTTTAACAAAAAACTGTAGCAGTTCGTTCGCTGAACAGTGCTTGTGTGGCAGCCCAGCTACCTCCAAACCAGAGTGCAGCAAACCATAACCAATCATTCTCAGCTCTGCAGTGACACTGACGTGGTGGTGGTATGTTAGTGTATGTTTGGCTGGTGTGAGTGTATTGGACACAGCATTGCTGCTGGACACCTCAGTGTCACTGCTGGACTGAGAATCGTCCACCAACCAAAACTATCCAGCCAACAGCATCCTGAGGGTGGCGTCCCATGGCGAGCGTCCTGTGGGCGGTGTCCCATGGTCCAGCGTCCTGTGGGCCGGCATCCTGTGGGCCGGCATCCTGTGGGCATCGTCCTGTGGGGTGGCGTCCTGTGGGCAGCGTCCTGTGCCTACTGATGAAGGACTAAAGGATGACTAACATTGCACTGTGCAGTAGCAGATGAGCTATTGTCTCTGATTGTACATCTACAAGGTTTAGCAGCAAGGTAGGAGTGTCTAACAGAGTGGACAGTGAGTGGACACAGTGTTTAAACACTCCAGCAGCACTGCTGTGTCTGATCCACTCACACCAGCACCACACACACTAACACACCACCACCATGTCAGTGTCACTGCAGTGCTGAGAATGATCCACCACCCACATCATACCTGCTCTGTGGTGGTCCTGTGGGGGTCCTGAACATTGAAGAACAGGGTAATACAGTATACAGAGAAACAGATGGACTACAGTCTGGAACTGTACAACTACAGAGTGTCCTATACGGTGGACAGTGAGTGTAGAAACAAGGAGGTGGTTTTAATGTAATGATCAGTGTACAGTGGAATCAACTGGTGACAAGAATTCGTAATCACGTGAGCTGGAACAGAGAGGTGGTCTGTGATTGGCTGCTGGAGAGGAAGTCACATGATCTTCAGAGGGATTCTGGGGATTGGAGTCCGGGTTGTAGGCTAAAGGACCAGAGGGCGGTATGACGTTTGGTGAAAAATGGAATGTAGTTAACTCTCTACACTAGACACTGGAATAAAACTGAGAGGGTAAATTCAGTGCAGTGAAATCTGCCACACTGTACCATGTTTTTGATCTGTAAATAGATCTGTGAAATCATGCAAATATATATTGATCTGCAAATTAAAATCATCGTAGATATAACACACGATATAACATGACCATTCCAGGCCTCATCACAGATGGAGACGAGACTGCCTACAGAGACGAGGTCAGCGCCCTGTCAGAGCGGTGCAAACAACAAACGGCATTCATTCTCTTTACATCTCTTTACATCTCTTTGGCCTTTTTGGTTATAGTAAAAAAAAGTGAGTGGTCAAAGGTCTGAAAATCTTTGGAAAAGTAAAGTTTGACTTAATTCTCATTATTTATTATTGTATACCTTACAAAATGCACAAGATTAACTCCACTGTGTTTATTTACATGTAAAATATGAACTTTTTGGAGCTCTTTGTTGAACTTTGTCATCTAAATCCAGACATTTGGGTTTGTTTAATACTGCCATCTGCTGAAAACAGTAGGCGTTACATCCTCAGTGGTAGGGTATCAGACAAACCTGTTATTTAGTTACTGATTACTGACTAGATGTTAAAAATGTGTTTGGAACCTAATCCCAAGGATTACTACATTAAAGTTGTGTAACCTGATTCTTTTCCATTGCTTTTGGATTATTTGTCTAGTTAGAAAAGGACGAGAAAAATCATTAAGAATAATTTCACCAAGATATTAACTTTAAAACCTTAGCAAACACAAAAACTGTCTGAAACAGAATAATAAATGATTATAATAAATTATTCTGTTTTATAAAACAATTTTTGTGTTTGCAAAGGCGTTAAAGTTAATATCTTGTTGAAATTATTCTTAATGATTTTGATGATCTTTATTTACCTAGAGAAGTAATAAATTATAGGTGATTTTTATATTGTGCCTCACACAAACCATCACTCATCTCACTTAACGAAACGGCCAAATCCAAGAGGAACATTATATAGAAATAATTCAAACGTAAAAAAGCCAGAAATCAAATGAGAGAGCGGAATGTGAAGGAAGACTTTAAGGAAACACAGGGCAACAAGAAATCACTGAATGATCCAGTTCTTCAAGTTCAACATGCAAATCTAATATTCAGTGCTGTGAAAAAGTATTTGCCCCTTACAGATTTCTTTTGTTTTTGTCCATTTGTCACCCTTAAATATATCAGATTTGAATATCAAAGATAACCTTAGTAAATACAAAACACAGTTTTTCAATGATGATTTCATTTATTAAGGGGAAAAAAAGCTATCCAAACCAACCTGGCCCTATGTGAAAAAGTAACTGCCCACTAAACCTAATAACTGGTTGTGCCACCCTTGCCAGCAACAACTGCAATTAAGCGTTCGTGATAACTGACTATGAGTCTTTCACGTCTCTGTGGACGAATTTTGGTCCACTCTTCTTTGCACAATTGTTTGCAAGTTACATCATGGCTGGTTGTGGGTCAAGCCTATGGCCTACAGGTTAGCTCATTGCTAGCAGATAGTATCGTAACTAATGGATTAGCTTGCAGCTACCGGGTTAGGTCTTAATTTGCAAGTTAGGTCATGGCTACCCAGTTAGCAGCAAAGTATGGTCCTCATATTTGGTTTCAAACTTAACAAGAGCTTGATTCTGGCCCATGTACCCCAGCTAAGATGATTGGCAGCACTAAGCCAGTACTTCCCAGTTTCTTGCTGGAGTGAACTTTGAATATAGCCTACTTCTGCCCTGCAGCATATTTGTTCCAGACGGCTTGCTGTAGCCACTTTT
Organism: Semaprochilodus insignis; assembly: GCA_034552555.1. NCBI lineage: Eukaryota > Metazoa > Chordata > Actinopteri > Characiformes > Prochilodontidae > Semaprochilodus > Semaprochilodus insignis. The sequence continues at coordinate 20,733,438 of CM067495.1, read as the reverse complement.
CACAGGTACTATTAACATTATTGCTGCTAATTATTACCACTGGGACTACTACTTTTGGTCCTACTAGTATTTTTAATTATTTCTATTACTACTACTAAAAATAACATTTGCATACATTACGTACTTAATGTTTTAACTAATCTTGCAATCACAAAATTCAATAAATGTAGTAACCTGTTTTTTATTTTACATTTGTTATTTATTATAAACAAAGAAATAGTTGGAAACATTAAGAGTTGACCAGCTAATGTGAAGCAATACATTAACAGTGGTTACAATGCTTAAATAATGTTAAGTAAATATATAATAATTACAGTTGTTACAGTGGTTATCTGGGCAGGGAGTTGTAGAGGTTCCAAATTGTGTCCTGCGATAATCTATCCCATCCAGCTTGAATATGTTTACAGTTCCAGCAGAAGTTTCTGACTAAAGGTTTAAGGTTCTGTAGTGTTTCATGTACTAAGTACAAAGCTAAATGCATTTTCACATAGCTTTCTCAGGTTTTACAGAAACAAAAAATAAAAACAAACATGAACAGGAGGAGCTCTGGAATTATAGTTAGCTGTGGGAAATTACAAGGAATTATATTATAGTAGTATAGTAGTACTATAAGTATCATATATTATTAATTGTTTTTGTTTGTTCACCATCAGATAATCATCATAAAAGATATGTTACAGATATTGTTAGTGTACATCAAATATGCGTGTTGGTCCCAGATCATAAGATCTTACCTTCCAGATATACAAAAAGGTCTGATAGGCGTTAAATAATGAATCCATTTTCCCAGTTTGAGCCAGTATTGTTCTTAATGGTCTCATGGTCTTAAGGGTATTTCACATAAAAAAGTCTTGTAGGGCTTTATTGATCTTGTGCCAATAATCATTAATAACAGACCAATCCCAAAGAATATGGTAATGGCTTGTGTTTTGATTTCAACAATTTCTCCAGCAGACAGATGGAGTACAATCATAGTAGGATTTCTAAGAGGGTGTAATAAAATACCTTATCAAGTTTTCCATCCAAACTCCCTCCATTTCTGTGACCACCTGGTGCATTTCCACTGATGGCTCCATATTGCTGACTGTTCTTCCTCAGATATGACTATCCCCTCTTCAGTCTCTCATTTTGTTTTAACTGTAGAAAGTCAATGTTGTTTTTTTAAATTTAATAGTGCCTTATACAAGTATGACATGATTTTACTCCTAATATCTGAATTGTACACCCTTCTAAACAGACCTATCAGCCTACTCCCATACAGAGGGATAGAAAGAAACTAATACCTAAAATACACAGATAATACAATAAATAATTTAGTAACTTGTATAAATCTTTACATCAATTAAAGTTATAGAATTTGACTTGACTTCTGCAACACACTTTCCTGCAGCTTAATAAAGTCTTTGACGGGGACAAGGAGGCATCTAAGAGATTAAAAGCTTCATAGCTAGAAAAAAGGCCAAAAAATTATCCCATTTTATTGAATATTTTTGTGTTTACATTCATTGAGCATCTAGTTGTCTCTAAATTCTCTAAACAGCTCATTATATCTCTCAGCCAGAGATCATAGAATAGAGGAGAGCTTTGGAAAATGCAAGGGCTTTACTGACTGGAATCGACACATGTACCTTATTCGGGGAGTGTCCAGTCAGTGGGGATGGTAGTATTTGTTTATCAGCGATTATTGATTATTATCAGAAGGACGTGTATTGGATCAGCCAGTGTTTGGTGACACTGATTACACAGCGGGTCAATATCAGTTTTAAGCTTCACAGGGTGTACAAGCTTTAGTTAGATTATGCTTAGCACAAATGGGTGAAGTGTGAGTATGTAATAGAATCGTATCTCATGTGTCTTCTTCTAAACTTATCTAGAGATTATTCTCACATGGTTCTCTCATATCCAGTGAAGAGGGATTAGAAACAGAAGATATTAATCTATACACTAAATTTTTAACCTCTGTAACATAATGTCACATCTGTAGATACAGATATGAACTTGTTTTTCTAATGATCATTTCTTTTTAAGCTTTTAAAAACTGTGCAGTATTCATTCTTTCATTATTCATTTCCAAATATTCCACAGCACACACCAACACATCTACATACATCCACCTATTCAGACTACAGCAGTTTAGCTCCACCCACTCACACCGAAGGAGTGTTTCAGCCTGAACTGCTCTTTAAATGAAGCACAGCCAATCAGAACAGAGCTCATTTACATATATCAGTCTTAAAGGCTCAGTAATATGGTACATAGTATTTTATAAAACCACTTAAAAACTATATGTGGATCTCTGGGGCTAAATAAAGAGATGGCTACACAGAAAGAGAAACAGAGAAAGAAGAGAAGAAAAGAGAAGTGTGTGTGTGTGTGTGTGTGTACTTACATTTCTTCAGTCCTGGTTTGATTCTAATCTCACCTCCATGTTCCACTCTAAACACACATAGACACACAGTATATTTATTTGTCAGTCTGTCTTTACTTCCTGCTCCCTTTCTTTATTTTTCTGTCAGTTTCTCATTCTCTGTCTCTCTCAATATATATCCCTCTCACTCTCCCGTTGTCTCTCTCCCCCATCTCTCCTTTTCACGCTGTCTCTCTTCTTTCTGCATCTCTGTCGATCTTTCTTGTTTTCCCTAATTATCTGTTTAAAAACTTTATTTAAAGTGTATTTAAACTAAAACTGTTATTGGAACATGATGTTTTATGAGCTTGGCTCATTTTCTCTGTTGAAGATGAAAAAGGATAAATTCACTGTTGGATTTATATTTAAAGAACTGATTTTACAAATGATCAATCAAAAAGATCATTTCACTCCTGCATGATCTGCAAAATAATGATGTGGTAGCTGTACAAGGATTGGCACAGTTGGCACAACATCTGGTAAACACTGCAGTCAAAATGGGAAATTTTGCTGTTGGTGATATACTCCCACACCCAACAACAACATCTCAAATTATTGCATGGAGACTGTAGTGAAAGAAATACACTCCTGCATATCAATTGTTGGCTATGCTGTGACGATGGACATCTAGACAGAAAGCTATCACAAAACATCTTTCCTCTTTAGCAACAATTCACTACACTAATGAGAATTTGAAAGGATTTTGTGAGTTCTTTTTGCAGAACCTTTCGAATCAACTGTTACCAAAACTGGTGACCACATTAGATCTCTTTCTAATATAAGATTGATGAGATTTTTCACTCATGTCCAGGAAAATCATTTTACTACAGACCACGGAGTTAACGTGAGTACTTCCTTGCATGGCTTTACCAGACTAAACTGCAGCACACACATTTTAAATACTGTTCTCTTAAGTACCCCTTCCCTGATGTAATGGAAAGTGCAACAGAGGTCTTCCAGGTCCTAGGCAATGTGAAGACACTGGTCACATTTTTTAAACCTTAAAAAATATGTTGAGACCAGAGGAAACCCTATTTGTTCTGTTGAATTCCATGCAGTTTCAATTTTTGAAGATGCTGGATTAAAATGTGTGGTAGGTGGTGAACAACGTTGTTAAAGAACTGATTGTGGAATTGGGGTTTCTGTTTACAGGTATGTTTAGTTTATGTTTTTGCTAGAGTAAGAGTATACATGTGCTGAGAAATCAGATTACTGAAGTCAAATTTCTGGACCTTAATCTGATTTAAGAAATCAGATTACCCTGTTTACATGGCCACTTGAACAATCGGATAACTGCAGAAATACAATTAGGATCAGCATGTAAACACACTCAGTTAGATACAGAGAGAGATACAGAGATATAAAGGCTTAAAGTCAGAGTTGAAGAGGTTTCCAGGATTAACAGTACTAAATCAATTCCAAAAAGATCCTGACAGATATTGCTGTGCTTTCCCAGTGACTGTGAATATAATATTACTAACAACAATAATAATAATAATAATAAAGTTTATTTATAGTTTTATAAATTTGTAAATACCATGTCAATGTAGTTTTTAACTAAAAGTTTTTAAATGTTTCTTAAATGTGAGCACTGAGTTCGATTGAAGATCACAAGCTGGAACATAAACAGAGAGACATTCTGTGATGTAAACAGGTGCTAGATTATTTAGAGCTTTATAGACCAGCAGCAGAAGAAGTGATATGAGCTCCGTGTTTACAACAGGAGTGATATGAACTCTGTGATTAGAACATGAGTGATATGAGCTCTGTGTTTAGAACAGGTGTGATAGGAGCTATGTATTTAGAACAGGAGTGATAGGAGCTCTGTGTTTAGAACAGGAGTGATAGGAGCTATGTATTTAGAACAGGAGTGATAGGAGCTCTGTGTTTAGAACAGGAGTGATATGAGCTCTGTGTTTAGAACAGGAGGGATATGAGCTCTGTGTTTAGAACAGGAGTGATATGAGCTCTGTGTTTAGAACAGGAGGGATATGAGCTCTGTGTTTAGAACAGGAGGGATATGAGCTCTGCGTTTAGACCAGGAGTGATATGAGCTCTGCGTTTAGAACAGGAGTGATATGAGCTCTGTGTTTAGAACAGGAGTGATATGAGCTCTGCGTTTAGAACAGGAGGGATATGAGCTCTGTGTTTAGAACAGGAGAGAAAGCTCTGTGTTTAGGGTCTGTTAGGATCTGAGCTGCTGCGTTCTGTCTGAGTTGCAGGGGATATATGGTTCTCTTAGGAACCGCAGTAAAGAGAACATTACTGTAATCAATTCTGCTTGTAACAAACATATTAACAAAAAAGACAAAAAAGCTATTTTTTTTTCCAAAAGCTATTCACATGCGGGCTAAAACTGAGCTCAGAGTCTAAGATCACACCCAGGTTTCATACTTCAGGTTTTATATTAGTAGCTAAAGAACCGAGTTTGTCATAAAGCATTGTTCTCTGAATTTTAGTACCGAGAATCAGTATTTCATTTTTTTCTTTTTTTAATTGTAGAAAATTCTGTGACATCCACTGAGAAATATGTGACACACAGCTTTTAAGTCTTTCTACCGAGTCTAGATTATCCAAAGGAATCGGGATGTATAATTGTGGGTCATCAGTGTAGCTATGAAAGTTAACATCATGTTTCCTGATGACATCACCCAGAGGGAACATGTACAAAGAGAAAAACAGAGGCCCCAAAGCTGACCCCTGTGGTTCTCCACAAGAAATACAAAATTTTTTGATGAATTACTTTCCAGTGAAACACTGAAAAGTCTGTTTGTTAACTCTGATTTGAACCATTCTAAACTCGGCATTCAAGACATTGGATTGAAATCTTGTGAGCCACAGCATCAAAGGCTGTACTAAGATCAAATAAGTCCAGAATAGAAGGATTCTGTACACCAGTGCTGAGCCTGAGGTTTTTATAAGGCATATAGGCATCGACTCCCGCTCCCTTACATTTAGCAAACTGGAGGAAAACTTGAAAAAGCAGACCCTGTCAACACAGAAGTCTTTAGTCACCCCTTTCAAAACCTTGCATTATCTGAGAGGTCATGGACAAGGTCATTATGTTGTCAAGGTGAACAACTGAACAATGCAATTTACAGCTGCAGTACTAACCTTACTGGTCATAAATACAATATACTGTGGAGTTATTATACTGTAGTTATACTAACTGTATACTAGATAGACACAGTTATTGTACTACAGAATACTTTACAGTTGTCATAATTTAGTGTGCAGTTATTGTACTACAGCATAGTGTACAATTTCTACAAATTAGTTTACAGTCTCAAAAGTATAACATACAATTACTGTACTACAAAATACTGCAGTTACAAAACTATAATGTACAATACTATACTACAGTACAATTTACAGTTGCTAAATTGTAGTGTGCAGTTGGCATAGTATTACTATAATATAGCTTACAGTTAATATACTACTGCATACTATACAGATACTACACTATATTAAACAGTTACTATAATAAAGTCTAGTAAATGTACTACAGTACTCTGCCAATTGCACTTCACAGGACAGCACTGTTATAAATACAAAGCTGATGATTTAATTTTTCAGTTTAGTAATTCTAATTTTCAGATACACACGCACACAAACACACACACACACACACACACACACACACACACCCCTTTGAACATTACTTGAGAATACTGTGAGCACTGTGGATCCTCAAGTTTAGCAGAAAGCAACTTCACTCCTGACTCTTCTGGGTGGTTGTAGGTCAGATCCAGTTCTTTCAGGTGCGAGGGCTTTGAACTTAAAGCTTAGTCCAAAGAAGAAATAAAGAAATAAATAGGAAAATCCTGGAAAACTACCTGAGTACCCCCAATTTACAGCATTTAGTCCAGCAGAAAGAAGTGCCACTCCTGAATCATGCAGGTCATTATTGCTGAGATCCAGCTCCCTCAGGGAGCAGTTTTCTGAATGAGAAACTGACTGCAGAGTGTCACAGGACTGTTTATAGAGTTTACACATAGCAAGTATGCAACAGGAGACCAAATGCAAAATAAGTGTAGATTATAGAGTGTAGATATAATAAACCAATTAAACAATGTGTGTGTAAAAAACTTTTGTAACTACCTGAGTACTTCCAGTTTACAGTGTGAAACCTGCAGCCTGGCAGAGAGCAGCTCCACTCCTGAATCCTGCAGCTCATTATACTTTACCCCAAGATTACATGCAGCTAGTCTGCAATATGAGAGAAATTCCAACAATTCTATCAATAGTTCAACTAGATGCAAAGCACCTACAGGAACTGGCTTGTAACTTGCTATCAAATACTCACTTTATATACTAATATAATATATATATATATACACACACACACATGACATAATGGCTCTCTTAAATATGACAGGTATCCGGTGTTGTTGATGTTAAATGCATATTATTACATTTAAATATTGGCTTTTAAAGACGTTTTTAACATTACATGCTTATTGGAAAAGGAAATTGGG
>CM067495.1:20687499-20702546 GCA_034552555.1 Semaprochilodus insignis | reverse complement strand
TTCTCCTATCTGCTTAGTGGAGTGAAACAGAAATGAAAAGTAACAAAACAGTAAATAAAATCAAAAATTAAAAGTAACCCAGTTTGGATTTAAAATTTCACAGCTTTTCTTGATATTTAATGTCAAATTCTAAATACACAAACAATACAGTATTTGCTTTGACCTGGATTGTCTATCTTGTATCTCTGAAAGAACGTACATCATCAGTTACCAAGTATCAAGGGCATGAAGATGATCAGAAAAAGGTAAAACTTGAAAGATGTGGAAAGTAAATATTTGTTTATAAGAGGATGAAATTAAACATCAAAATTCTGTTAGCAACATTTCAGAGCAGTCCTGGGTCTTGGCTGGCATGTATGTCAGCTTTTAGACATATTATATTGTAATCACAAAAAACTATAGTGTTCCACTATGTAAGAGATGATCTGTCATTTAAGATACCTGAATAACACTCTTCACTACAGCACTATTGACTATAAGCATTTGAACCACATGGGCCACTAATGAGCCGAGCAAATGGAGACAATGTAAAGAAGAACTTAATAGCAGTTTAAAGGAAAATTACTGAGAGGAGATTAAAAAACATGAGACGCAAATGGGAGCTCCTTCTCAGAGCTGTTACAGATCAAACATAAAATTCATTAAATTCTTACTTTACATCTCTAGCACTGTATGAAATTCATTTAGAACACAAACTGTCTCAATTAATTTGTCTGTATGTGACCAGTGTATTATTCAAAGCAAAATGTTATGTTTGAGATATAAAAAATGTTTTGGTAAGGTACAAAATAACACAGTTTAATATATATATCAGTAAATAACATACTGAAAGAAGCACTGACCTGAGTATCTCCAGTTTACAGTGTAAACTCTTCAGTCCAACTGAGAGCTTCTCCACTCCTGAATCCTCCAGATCATTGTTACTGAGGTCCAGCTCTCTTAGAGAGGAGTTTTCCAGTTTTAAAAGTGATCCAAGATTTTCACATGTGTTTACTGCAAGATTACATAAAGCTAGTCTGCAAACAAAGAATATTTAGTAATTTAGTAAATTACATCCAGTGCAAATATTAAACTTCAGATTTACACACATTTTTTTGCACAGCATGATTAAGATCTACAAACAGTTTTAATGACATTAATCTCAGTGAGCTGTCACTCTTACCCCCAAAGTATAATAGGACCACCCTATGCTTAGTAGGTTCCATTTTTATGATTCTTCCATATAGATTTTCCATGTAGAGCACCATTCCTGTGCCAGCTAAACCTTCCTCCAGGTCCTTTGCTGTCATTTAATGTTTTTTTTTTCTTTTCAAGCTGCACAAGTTCAGTTCTGTCTGACATTTTTCTTGGTCTTTCTTTGTAAGCATCAATTAACGTTATTTTTTAGCTCTGCAGAATGTTGCTTAGAGGAGCTCATTGTTGTTGAGAGTTTGTGAGAGTCAGAATTCATTATGCTCTTTATTTACAGAGGTGGACAGTAACAAAGTAAACGTAATTAGTTACTGTGCTTGAGTAGTTTTTCCGTGTATCTGTACTTCCTTTGTACAGATTGTTCCATTGTATTGTAATGTATTTCCATTTTGGACAACTTTGTACTTTAACTCCACTACATTTAAAACTCAAATATCTTACTTTTTACTCCACTACATTATGCAAAATTTTTTGTTCCTTTCGGCGGATGTGTGCAAAAAAAACGTAACGTCAAAATAAAATTAGCTTATTCATGGATTCTTAGCATCCATGGAAATGTCCATTTCAGGCCTGGACTACATCAAGGACCACCTGGAGGAAGGTACTGCAGGTAAAGCAGGATTGGGTTGATGCAAACACTGACTGACCATCACACATCAAAGCATTAGTGAAAAGATAAAACAGATTGTTCCTGACCACAATATGTGCACATGCACTCGTGACTGGCGAGCATCTTTTTTTTGCATTTATACAAATGCTACTTCCTTTTATAGTGAATCTGTTATGGCTGGTTTATGTTTATGAACAGAAAGCTACAGATGCAAAATAGTAAAGCTCATTAATGAATCTGTTTAAAGCAAGTTTTAATAAAAAGTTGTATTAAACTTTAACTTGTAACTACAAGTTGCAAATAAATCTTAAACAGAAACTTTGTAAAATTGCAAAAAGTTATTTTATAGTTCTAGCTAATGGAACCTGTTCTCCTTCAGTGTTCTGTGCTGATGATCATTTGAATAGACGTCAGTGTGTCAGGACAAAAGACTCCGGGTCGACGCTCGCAGAGTTAAAAGCCAAGGCAGAATATTTATTATACAAGGGAGTGAACAAACTAAGCAGCAATGCAGAATCAGCAAAGGGGTAGGGCTAGAAACGTAGTCAGGGACAGGCAAAGGTCGAAACCGGAAAGAGGCAGTCAGCGGGGGCGACCAAGTTAGGAGAGTAAGGCAAAAGGGAGAGAGAAAGGTCAGAGCAGAGATCGAGATCCAGAGAATGAACAACCAGACGATAGGAGGACAAAGCCAAAAGGGTAGTCGAAAACAGAAAGGAGGTCAAAACCAGAAAGAGATATAAATCAGAAAGATCGCTCAGAATTGCTAACAGTGTTGGCAAAGCTTCGCGAAGAGCATGTGAAAACGCGGGGATTAAATACAAACAGTAAAGACAGCTGACTAAAACTCAGGTGACCGCGGACGCTTTAGAGCAGGTGGGTGTGATGTCATCGAGCGTAGCCCTCTGGGAAGTGGAGTTCGGAGGGGCGAGAGGAATGGGGAAACCCGGAAGCATGACACAGTGTCAGAATAATGAATGAGCTTCTATTAAAGACTGGTGGACTGAGAGACACTAGAGTCAGCATTTTACTACATGTCAGAACATTGAGAGGAACTGATAAATTGAGAGGAACACTAACCTGAGAATCTCCAGTTTACAGTCTCCAGTCTTTAGTCCAGCAGAAAGCAGCTCCACCACTGAATCCTGCAGCTCATTTCTACTGAGGTCCAGCTCTTTCAGGAAGGAGATTTTTGATTGTAGGGCTGATATGAGAGATTTGCAAGGCTCTACAGTGAAATTACAGATGGCTAATCTGCAAAGGGAGATTAAATACATTAGAGAGCACAATTCTGTCAAAGATCACAGTTCAGTCATTGAATTGTACAGAAATACATTAAAGCTACTATAGCAAACCTCTTTCCAAACTTTGTTATATTATTATTTGTGTAATAAGAGACAAGGCTATTTATGTCATTTAGTATTACCACTGTACTAGCACTCTGTGGTCATTTTAACAGACTCATCTGGAAATAAATAAAGGGTAATGGCAGTACTATATAAATGTGTCACATGCTGAAATAACTTTTTTATGATTCTCACCTGAGTATCTCCAGTTCACACTGAGAACTCTTTATTCCAGCAGAAAGTGTATCCAGTCCTGAATCTTGCAGGTTATTTTTACTGAGGTCCAGTTCTTTCAAAGGCCAGTTGTCTGAATGTAAAGCTGATCCCAAATTTTCACATGTCTTCCCTCTAAGATTACACAAAGCTAGTCTGTGCAGAGAAAGCAAACACAGTATAGGTTGTTAGCCGTCCTTTACCCTGTTCATTAGTGGTCAGGACTACCACCGAGTAGATGTTATTAGTATAATGGATCATAAAACGGATGGAATGCACTCTGTAATTGCATAGGATGCCCTCTGTAAACTTCTTGGAACTACAAAGTTAAATGAGTGTGTGAATAAATATTAATTACTTAAGTCTAACATTGAATATATGCATAGTTTTTAGTAAATAAAAAAACCCTTATCAAAAGTATATTTTCTTTAAAAAAGCAGACAAGCGTGTGCTGACCTTCACTATTCTGACAATGGTTATATTAAAAATGAACACCACCTGTCGTGTTAACAAAGTATTTGGAAAGGATTACAGAAGATGTTTTTATTTCATCTTTGTTTAAGTAAAAGCACCTTGAGTTCACTAAACACTACTTCAGTGGTTTGATAAGACAAAAATAAGGCAAGAAAAAGAATGATTATACTAAAAAGAACTCCATCTGCACTGTTAAATGTGATGGAGGATCTGTGACATTTAGAGCCGGTTTTTAGGATACATAGATGTATAGAATTATGTACTCCAGCAATACCATGAGATTTTAAATAAAAATCTGGCTTCTTCCTCCAATAATCTAAAGCTTTGTCATGGATCTTCTAGTTGGACAGTATTGGACAAAATATGTTTTGATAAGGAGTTTTGTTTTATTTTGTTTTCTAAATATAATCCATACATAGGTTAGATTTTCTCATATTTAATTACGTACTATGGAAATAATTATGGAAATTCTGACCTGAGTGCCTCCAGTTTACAGTGTGTACTTTTCAATCCAGCAGAGATTTTCTCTACACCTGAATCCTGCAGGTCATTCTTACTAAGGTCCAGTTCTTTCAGAGAGGAGGTTTTGGTTTGTAAAAGTGACTGCAGAGTGTCACAGGACTGTGTACTGAGTTTACACATAGCAAGTCTGAAAAAGTAAATGCAACATATAGTACATTGACAAAAATACATATTTACTGCAGCTTTCCACTGTGCTGGTAAATAATTACAAAGTATAATACATTTTGAAATTCTGACCTGATTATTTCTAGTTTACAGTTTGAACTCTTCAGTCCAGCAGAAAACTTTTCCAGTCCTGAATCATGCAGGTCATTGTTGCTGAGGTCCAGCTCTTTCAGGGAGGAGTTTTCAGTTTGTAGAGCTGCACTCAAATTTTTGAGGGACTGTTCAGTGAGATTACAGCCAGCAAATCTACAGGTGGGGAAGAAAAGAAAGTGAGTAGAATATATGAAGATTCTAAAACTGTGTATGTACTTGGAATTATGAAATCATTTTAATTTAATACTGACATTACATGTAATTATTAATAATGTCTTTCAGTCTTATACTTCAGTGACATGGTTTTGAGAGAAGTTTACTTCTCGTTTATGTGCTTGCTAATTTATTCTTTTCTTTATTAAAATTTACAAAAGGTAAATAGTGATTTCCAACATGATTTAAAAAAATCTGCTAAACACAAACCCAAAAAAATGTAAATAAAACATGTGACTTAAACTGACTTAAATAATTAAATAGTACAAATAATTTCAACCCCAATTTTATTGACATCGTAACTATTTAATTGAAATTGAAAGAAAGACATTTTATTTTTTTAAACATGCTGTATACTTTCGCATGTTGTTAGAGGTTGATGTGTGTAAGTACAATATTTCCCATTATTGTTTGAGCTAGGATTTTAGCTGCTCAACAGTTCTCTTATCCTATTTTCCTTTTATAATGCGCCAAATGTTTTCAGTGGGTGACCAGTCTGAATTGCAGGCATATGTAATAAAACCTTATTTTACATTTTACAGTTTTACCACAGTATTATTATTCGTCTAATAATTTTTATCTTAAACACTCACTGAGCTTTTCTGCAGTTTGTGATAGCTGGGATGAGTCTTCTGTAACCCTCCTCTGATGTGTTGAATTTCTTCAGGTCCAGTTCTTTCTTCACATTTTCTGACTGGAGACGCGTGTATGCTATGACTGAGCATTGTATAGGAGAAAGTTTCTTTTTGGATTTTTTTTCTAAAATTAGAGAGAAACAACAAACAGTTTTCAGACACTACCATCATCCAGAGAGTTTAAATGGCTGAACACATGACGGATGTTGACAACATCAGAGGATTAAAACCTCATTTTGTCATAGGATTTCATGATAGTCATGTTCTTCTGATGTTTTTGTCACTACAGTAACTGACAGATATAAACTATATGGCCAAAAGTATGGCTCTGACTGCACCTCTCCTGTATTGGTCAGCTGACTTTGTTCACACAGCAACAGAAACACCTCTCCTTCATCAGAGCTTTAAAGGTCTGCAGCTCTGTATAAAAAAAACTAGTTTTAAATGTCAATACAACTTAAATTCACACTTCACTTTTAACACTGTGATTATCAACACCCTGACGTGATCTGGCACTGGGAGTGTCACCAAATATAAGGACCCTGGCACATGGCTGGACAAATAATTTATGTTTAAATGTCACATAAATAAGCTAGACAATAAATATTGGCAAATACTTAAATACTTTTACCTTGTTTCCCAGTGCATACTAGGAAAGAGATCACGGAGACAACTTTATTTTCCAACCTGAATTATGATGATGTATTCTATAGACATGCATCTACCAGTAGACCATAGTTATGGTCCATCAATATACACATATAATGTGGACTAAGCATTGTCCAGTATAGTGTGCTTTAGAATCTACTACAATAAGGAATGCTAAAAAAAAAATATTTTGTTTACTAGGATATATTGATTCTGTACATTTTACATTCCACACATGCATCTGGAAACCTTAACTAATGGTTAATGAATCAAATATTTTAATGCAATTAACTAAACATGTTTTCAATATATTCTTATAATAAATTATGTTACCATAACTGTTTATTTTAGTTCACCTGTTTTGGCAATTCAAGTACTTCATACATTTAAATATTATTAAAATTCTAATCATTTTCATTGTATTACATGTAATACAGTGTACTGTGCCTGGACATATCCCAGTGTTTTAAATCAAGTATTAAAAGTGAGTTTTGAGTAAAATTGGTTTTAAGAGTGAACATGGTCAACTTAAACACTCTTTAAAGAGGAAATGAGATGTTCAGTCTAAGTTCATTTCTATAAAGGGGAACAGAGAATTTTTTGAGTAACCATACTGAAGCACACAGTCTCCCAGAAGTTATCACATTGCTTAATGTGATCTGTTTTTGTACAGATCTACATTCCATATGGAAATTTGTTTAAAACTTACCTTTTAGGATGCAAGCTGTACAGGCAAGTAATATAAAGGCAAACACCAAAATGCAGATGATGGCAATCTTCCAAGCATGAAAACCTTTTCCTGAAATACAAACCAGATAAAAATAAATAAAAAAATGTGCTTACTGTGTGATATATTAGGCATAGTTTAGAATTTAGAAGGACTATGTGCAATAAATACTTAGAATTGTGTTTAAAAAGGTTTATGTAGAGCATGATCAACTCACATACTGAATGTTTGTTTTGCTTACATCATTTCAAATTTTATATATAAAAATTTGAAATGGGGTCTTCTATGTTCTAGGAAGATGAGACACTTGAGGGCCTCCATGCTGTAATTATTTATGGTTTTGATATTATGGATATATTAGTTGACTGTTAATTCAGCAAAGTTAATGGATTATATACTTAACTACTAATGATATAGCGTGTTATAAGATCATTAAAAGAACTTAGAAGGAGAATAAAGTAGTATCTAGTGGTTAAGTAATCTGACATAAGAGCATTTAGAGACAGCTAAACTTGAGGAGATGAAAACCATGTTTCTTACAAGGCTGCACGATGGAGAAAAATGATTTGCGAACACTAAACTAATTACCATGTAACTAACAGAATAGAACTTGGCGTGACGCAAGCAAAGCTAAAAGTCAGAGATGCTTTATTGAGCAAACCAGAAGCTATGCACAACAACAAAGGACGAGCACGCAATGCAGAAGGGTAATGTCAGGTCATAAATAGGGGAAACAAACGGAGGTCAAGAACCAGACAGTCAAACAAACCAGCAGACAGAATCAGAGGGAGATAACAAGAGAATAGTCAGGAGGACGAAAGCAGGGTCGAAAACCAGTGAGGCTAATAAACAGGTTACCAAGACAAAGGGGAAATCCAGAGAGAGAGTTGAAGATGAAGGAAAGTCAAAACCAGTACAAGGAGAAAGGCAGAGAGAAACGCTCTGTAATGCAACCAGGTTTGGCAAAACTTCGCAAAGAGTGTGTGTGTGGGTGGGGAGCGGGATTTATAAACAGAAGTGTGGCAAGTGTCAGGGGAAACCAATCAGTATTCGGGTAAGCTAGAACGTGAGTGATTGCTTGACTGGGGACGTGTGAATGTGACTTCATCGAATAGCGCACTCTGCAAAATGGAGTCCGGGAGATCGGCAGTGTCAGGGAGACCCGAGGGCGTGACAAAAATGATTTTGAGACCCATACTCTGAAGTGTTACTGACGAATGCATTTGTTGCAAGCTAATAAATCATAAATAATCCTACAGTAAAAGTGTGAAGGTGCTTACCTTTAACTTCAACATAAACCGTTACATCACTATACTGTTTCCCTTGCTCAATGTAACACTGGTAAACTCCCTCATCAGAAAGCTGGACTGCTGAGAGATGCAGTGAAGCATTTCCTTTTTTCAGTTCTTCCTTAAATAAGGCTGTTCTTCCTCTATAAGACTCCATCTGTCTCTCATTTCTGTCTTCATATTCTTCATACAGATGTACTATTCTTTCATCCAGCTGCAGTCTGATCCACTCCACTGTCATACCCTCAACACTGATGCTGGGTTTGATAGAACAGGGCAGAACCAGATCTTCACCAGCTTCAACAAGAAGAGGAGCATCTGGGGCAACTACCTTAAAGGTCTCTGTAAGGGAAAACAAAAATGTAGTACAATAAAATATTAGTAAAAATTTTCTTTAATAATTACTTATATTGTACACATTTTATAGATAGGTAAACCATGGATGGCTCTTTTACTTGCACTTTTGACGCACCAAGCCTACAGTATAAATTATTCCATTCTATTACTTCCTCTCTCAACAGCTCCCTCAAATACACAGCTTTTTACATGATGGGCACATACCTGATGTGGTCTCCACAGAAGCAGAAAAAATCAGTAGCATCACACAGAATAACATCACTGAAATACAAAAACAGAGACTATTCCAATAAATCCTGTAGCATAAAGTAGACTTGGTTGTAATTCAGCTACAGTGTAATTTAGACTGATTCATTCATAATATAGCAATACATGAAGTATGTGGATTTTCATTCCATCTCTGTTTTTTTTTTATTCTAGATTCCGAACAAACATGAACACTTACCAAGCAGTAACTACGTGTAAATATGAAGGATAAAGCATTCTCTTAATACATGCTCTTAGTACAGTAACACTTCATTATAATGGCTAATCATTTATAATAAATAATCAAATGATAGAACATTCAATTAATACATTCATTGTTGTGTAACTCGCATATATTTTAATGAACTGGACACACACTCAGTTAAGTTTAGTGTATATTATACATTAAAATACATAAATTACACTATAATACATAAAATACATGAGTAGTGCACAGCATCCATACTGCATTCATTGCTTCTAAATTAATAACATCCAAAAATAATTTATGAATAATAACAGTGCAAATGAATGACCTTTTACTTTTTCTCAAACTTTACACATCTTTTATTATTACTTTCCTGTGTAATATTTTACCTTTGTAATATTTTTAACAATATTTTTATTTCATTTATTTATAAAAGATTCTTTGTTGCTTACTTTTCAGCTATTTATTAATTGCCAGAACCCTAGGGTAATTTAAATAGGTGTTTTGGTATATCGGTCAAATACATTTACAATTATAAAAGCTATAATGTGAGGGTTAAAAGCAGATGAATAATATCAGGATTTTGAGTAATTATTTGAGTCTGATTACTTACTAAGCTAAATAAAATGCAGCATTTGAAAACAGGAACTATGTTGACATTTACTATCCTTTCGGTCAACAAGTAAAAACAATATTGTGAAAGACTAAAAAATGGAGAAACTATTTTAGTTTTTTCCAAGTTGCTGATCACGCAGATATGATCAAACATGTGACTGTATGAAAACAAAGACCTGTCCAACTTCCGTCAAAAGTAATGGCTAGAGTAGTGACTATTACAATTACACCAGCAACAGCTAAAATATTTTACACTGAAATATTAAGTCTAAAACAGTATAGTGTTCATTTACCAAATATAGATTAATAAGCTTCACAGTCTGTGATTTAGAGCTTTTTTTAATTATACTCTTTCACATGACTTAATTTGCTGCCCGGTATGTGGAAATTCGAACAGTTTCCTCATATATAGCTAATATGTTTTAATAAAACCTGTGATGTGTACTCAGTAACTCGTGGGACCCAGTGCACATGCCAGAAAGGGCCCTTGTTTAGCATATGATTGGATAAAGTTATGAAAATTAATCCATTAATCATACTAATCACTACATACAGATTCAGAATACATGACTGGTTATAAAACATTTTCTCTCATAGACATTCCTTGTTTCTTGTGTATATACATGTGTTATAAAGGCACAATGAACGCCTACACTTCAGGAACACACAAACATTTTTATCCAAACATTATTATCCTCTTTGGTTTAAAACAAAAAGTTATACTTTAAAGAAGATTGTACACATCTTGTTGTAAACCTTAAAGAAGATTTGGAGACGTCAATGATTTATTCCAGAGATTAAGCCTTTTTTCTTTCATTACTGGTTTTATTTATTTAACCAAAATCAAAATGGAGCGTTCATTTTGAAAGTGTCTTTGATACATATTGATCAGTACTTATACTTTGCCAATCATTACTATTACTAATATTTTGCATGTTCTGCAGTAAGTAACTGTGGCATCCTCTGGGCTGAGGAACAAAGTGAGTACTCTGTAACTGTGTACTACATATGAGCCAGATCTGGCCAACACACTCTAAATGTTGGTATTTATTGGTATTTATAATGCTTGCAGTATTTTCATAAGTTCATACCTTGAGGTTTTATGTATGAAGGTATGACTATGCACTGTGGAAGGACATTCCGAGGAGGCAGCAACTTATCATAACAGGACCTGGAAATTCCTGATTAGCCTGAAGTACTTGCGTATTACAATGACATTAGTGTGATGCGCAGTAACATTAGCTACATTAGTAATATTAGCAATTATTAGCAATATTACAGGTAGCAATATGACATGTTGCAATATTACAACTCCTTAACAACCTTGTAATTCGGAGGTTCCAGTAATATGGATCGGCAAATATGGGCATAATGTAGATGACATAATGATGCACAACTTCAGTGTCTTATTGCTGTGTGTGTTTATACCATGTCCACCATCTTCTGAAAAATATGCTGTATATAGTTTTACGATCTCTGTGGATTTCATTTTAAAATGGATTAATTTTATGACAATGTTATAATAGATTTAATTTGGTCTGCAGTATTTGAAATGGCTGCCAAACAAAAACTGTATAAAATATATTTAAAGAATGTAAAATAAATGTTAAATAAATGCTCTAATTTAAAACAGGTACAGTCAGTTTATGGGAAAGGTTCATTTATGGTTTTACAGATAAACAGGTTATTTTACAGGTTATTTCCTGAATTATTACAATCAAATTATTATTAAATCATCTGAATTTAAGTGATCAAACACTTTCACTGTTAAAAAAAATAGTCTTATTAAATACAGTAAAATAGTGGCCTGTGTTTTCTTGGCCAGGGGTAAAAAATCATTGATTAGTTGATTTGTAGGAGAACTTCTATAGCCCACTAACTCCAAAAGTTTACCTCTGAAAGCAGGTGAATTTCTATAATCCTTAAGATGCCAAAGTTCTCTTTTATTTTTAAGTTTATTATCTGCAAAACCTTAAAACTTTAGTGAAGTTTGCTGTAAATTTATTGTTTTGTACATTTTGTGAATCAGAATATTTGACTTTTATTTTATGTTGTTTGTTTGGCAGTCGTGGCTGCCAGTCACTTCACAATTTTATATTTTTGTGAATAAAACTACTCAAATTGACCTTAAAATTACAAGAAAAACATACAATACACACAACTTGTAATTGTTGTAACAGTACTTGCAGCTGGGTTTTTTTACTCATAGGTTCTGTAATTTTATATAGTTTTATATAGAATTTAAAAAACAGAAAATATATTGTAATTAATTCAGTCATTTAAATAAAGGTTATTATTTGCTAAATTCTTTAGTGAAGATTGCTGTCAATTAATTGTTTTTGTAGTTTTTGTGATTCAGGATATCTGATACTTCCTGCAGGGTTCCATCTTTCCCATTGGCTACTGGGTTCATCTATTTGCATATAGTTTTACTCACACTCTTTCTGTTCAGCTCCTCCCAGGCCTACCTCCTATTGTTTGGCATCCATGGCTGCATTTAACTGAATTGTTTTTCTTTTATGTGCATGAAATTAAAAAAATTTAGCTTATAATTACAAAGAAAAACTTTAAATTGTTGCTGCATGTTAAATTTGCAAAATAGCAACATTTACATTATAAATAATTACTGTATAAAATTACTGTATAAATAATATTGCATCTTTACTTAAATAAGTTTTAAATAGAAAAAACCCCAGAAAAAAACTAGTGTTATTTTTACAAATTATAATTTCTTTTACAGCATAGTCACTCAGTAAGTCACTTTTTGCCAAAACAAGAAAAAATGTTATAATTATATGAGATCAGAAACTAAGCATTCTGTAATGTGAGTGTGCTGATAAACACTGCTAGGCTCTTCAGAATACCAGGTACACATTTACAAGTACATCAGTCTCAGGTTCAGTGTGTGATTGTTAATGTACAGATTAAATTAGATCTTTAACTTCATTATTAAATAATAAGTTAACAGAATGTAACACAGTGTAGCTGCTCTGTTACCGGACTGTTACAGATTCAGTGCACTCTGTAAAACAGGAAGTTCATTACTGTTATTAGTTCATATGGTTACTGATGTTTACAGTGTCCTGGATTTTCCCTTCTGTCCAACTCTCGCGCATGCGCTCTCTTTATACACTGTCCGTCTCTCTCTCTATCCCTGTCGCACTTACACTCTTTTGTTCTCTCTCCCTCTTTGAAATATTCTGGGTTGCAGCTCCAGAAGTCCAGGCAGGTCGACACGCTATATCGATATATACCTATATCTATATCTGATCGCTGTCTGGGAGATCTTACCCTCAGTTTACAGTGCTTCCTACATTCAGACCAGTTCACATAACCCAACCAGCTCAGAGTTTACTCTCTCAGTAATCGGACATTCAATCCCTTCTCCTACTGTAGTCCTCCACTGACTTCAGCTGGAAGAACAGTTTCTCTCTGTTACACGTGTTCCTGGTTTAAACTACACACAGATATTCCTCATTCCTGTTAGTTACGGACTTACCGAGAGAATCCAAAGCGCTCGCTTCAGGAATCTGATCTCTGTTCATAATGGAGCCCGGTTACTTTCAGTTTCTCCCCACCTCGTCACTTCTGAATCTCTCTCTCTCTCTCTCTCTCTCTCTCTCTCTCTCTCTGTCTCTCTCTCTCTTCCTCTCTCTCCCTCTCTCTCCAGAGTTTCGCTTTTTCAAAAGGACCTAGCACGATAGATAGAATTTCGTCTGAACGTGAATGTATTGGCCCTGTCCCATTTATCGCCCTAAGGTCCTTCTTAAAGTGTGGACTGCGATGATGCGATGATGATGAGGGTCAGTAGAAAGACTATAATTGTATTAACCTATATTCCATATAATTAATAATCATCTTGAAGCTATAACAGATTAGCGTATCATCTTTCTGCAGAGGAAAACCAGTATTTCGAAGATGGTAACTTCACCCAGTCTTATCAGTTTACCGATAGTAAAACGATAGTGGCCCTCTGTTGTCACCCTGTCGGTACAGCTGGCGGTCCACTGGCGTTCACCTCAGCGTTTGTACATAATAAAAAATAACTGCTACAGTAGATTTTAATATTAGTCAGAGTTATGATATAGTACCCGTTTATGTGTTACACCATCATGTCAGAATCAACAGACTACTTGATAATCCAGAGTCAGGGATCCTGGAAATAAACAGAGAAGTAAATTAGTTCTGTCAGGTGTCAGAATTCTACAGCCAAAATGCTCAGCGCCATCAATTCATTCCTGCTCGTCTTGGTATCGTAAATCGGTGAAATATTGCCATCTACCGGCGAAAACATGGTATTATAGGTGTTTTAAGGTGGACCTGAAAATCCGACTAAGCAGCTTCAGCCTGGTGTTTCTGGGTGGTCTGCTGGTGGATAAGCAGAGTATATGGCATAATGGACCTTTTCATCGCTTATTTTCCATCCACAGTCCAATTCACTTATTCTGTCCTTCATTTCTTTTTCTCCTTCTCCTTTATAAATTATTTCAGCAGGTCATTTCAGGGTCAGCAATATGCTCAACACAGTCATTTAATATCAGGACCAGTTTTTTTTTCTTTTAGAAATTTGTAATATTGGTTTATAATATTACAAACAATATCTACAATATCTTTGTGGGTTCAAATGTGTGAGGAGGTTAAAGAAACTAGGTACCCAGTAAACATTTAGCCGTTAAAACTTTGAAATCACATATCTGACTATATTTAAACACATTTTATACATCCACTGATCATTGTTTACTGGGTAGATCTATGCAGGACAGCAATCTGGGTGGTTTGGGGGTGTACCAGCAGTGAAAACAGTCAGCAGGGACCAATATATGTCCAGTAAACAATGATCGTCTGTGGACATCTAAAATGTGTTTAAATATTGATGCGTGATTTCAATGTTGTTTCAACAGCCATGCAGTATAATGTTGATCATAAGTCTTCAGTTCTGTTCCTACATATTGTGATGGGCATGACGAGGAGGGGTTGTGATGGGGTGATGTCAGTTAAGAAAGATCAGCTGGGGCATTGGAGAAAATGAAGACGGTTAGTTTGCAAGAGTGGATCCAGTAGGGCGGGTGTGGCTGGAGCTGGTGGGTGGAGCTATGTTGGGGGACTTTTATTGAGCCTATTAGAGGAACAGAGACACTGTTCAGTATGAAACAAACTCAGTAATTACATTTACATTTGCAGTGTGTGAAATTTCTATAGATATTTATTTAATATTTATTTAATATTTAATTAACACAGAGATTTGAAAATGTATTTGACAATTGACACGTTTCATGTGGTTAGTTGTGTCAAAATGATAATTCAAATGTTATTAACCTAATATGTCAGCCAATCAGTCAGCCAATCAGGTTCCACAGCCTTCCACCTCAGTCAGCCAATCAGGTTCCACAGCCTTCCACCTCAGTCAGCCAATCAGGTTTCACAGCCTTCCACCTCAGTTAGCCAATCAGGTTCCACAGTCTTCCACCTCAGTCAGCCAATCAGGTTCCACAGCCTTC
>CM067495.1:20671327-20687448 GCA_034552555.1 Semaprochilodus insignis | reverse complement strand
TCAGTCAGCCACTCAGGTTGAGGGTTTAAAGGTAGCACTGTGATATTACTCCTTATATAAATAGATAAAGTGTTTGCTGTATTTACATTAACAGTTTGTTGGATTTATACATTTATAATGTTTTCTACAGTAAATACACTTATAGTTAGCTTTTTTTCTGTAACTTTACGTACTGTGAATATTAATGTGCTTTAACATTTTGGGAAAAAATGAAACATGATATATTACACATGCCACATCTTTTTACACTCTATTAAGGTTTTATTTTTTTAGACATGCTAATTAAATACCCAGTAAACAATAAAATACACAACAATGCATTAACATGTAGAGATGTTGGGAGTCGGTAAAGCATGGACTTTAACTAGTGGTGTGTAAACTTTTGAACAGCGGTATGCCATATTCACATAAACCAGGGGTCTTTAATTCCAGTCCTGGAGGGCCGGTGTCCAGCACAGTTTCCTATAACATACTCTAACCTGAAGCAGCGCTGGGTGGGTGGTGGAAGGAAACCAGGTGGGGGTGTGTGGTACTGATACACTAGATGAGTCCACACTGATATTCTCACTGTGCACCTCGTAATACCGCTCTAGAGTCAGAACTGTTCACAGTGGTGGTGAATGGAACCAGACATCCACCTCTAAAAGCTCCCTCACAGAAAGTTCCTACATGAGATGGTTATGAATACGCTGGCTGATGTCTGAGACGCTGTTTATGATAGTGTGGAGAAGATTTTGTAAAGGTGAAGGGATACATGCAGGGTGTAGTGGGGAAACTTTATTTTATTATATAACTGTGTGAGTTTAATCAGTCTATTAGATTATTACAGATTATTAGGGTTTATTAGATGTGGGTTTGTGTTATGAGTGTTATGAGGATATTGTAGCTTCTCCTGCACATTGAGGCTTCACAGCCAGTAAACGTCACAGGATTCATCACTGCAGCTACAGCTTCCATAAACTACACCCTAAACCTTCACTAAACTGCACTTTCTAATTATTATATTTAACAGAGATTCACTGTTTCTGCTCATTCATCCGGCTGCAGTGTTAGGGACCATCACACAATTACCTGGAGAAATGTTTAACGTTTCTACATAGTCAGATGAAACACACACAGAAACACTCATGTGTTTTTCATTATTAAGTTTAGCCTTTTCATGTTTTCATTACATACTTGCATAATACTCCATTATTTATAGCTAATATAATTAAATAAACAGAATAATGCTCAATTAAACTATAATATTCGAATTATAATTTTGTATAAAGTAAATGTTTAAAAAAGGCAGGAAGTACGAAATAATATATAACTGTGTTTAAATGTGATCTGACACCAGGAGGTGATTATTATGATCATGTATCTGCTGTAAAGAATAGAGTATTATATAATTATACATGTAAACTGTGGAAATAAATTCATGATAAGAGGAAGGAAGAAAGAGAGAGAGAGAGAGAGAAACAGAGAGAGAACCAAAGAGAGAGAGACACACACACAGGAGGTTATTCTCTCACACACACTGAGGAGTTATTCCAAATTGTAAACCCAGTGTACAGTGGTTCAGTGAATGTGGTGTTGACTGTGTGTAGGTGAGTCAGTGTGTGTGGATCAGAGGAGACTCTGTAGAAGGACAGAGTGCCGGCAGGACAGTCCACATACACTCCTACTCTCTTACAGCCGGAGGGAGGAACAGAGACAGCAGTTCTAATATTTCTGTGACAGACAGAGTATTTGTTATCAGTGCACTCCAGACTCCAGGACTTTTTATTTCGTCCAAACCTGCAGTCATCACTATCTCCTTTCCTGCTGATTGATTTATATGATACTGATATATATACATCTCCACTCCACTCAGCCTCCCAGTAACATCGTTCAGTCAGACTCTCTCTACTCAGAACCTGCTCCCAGTAATCAAATCTCTCTGGATGATCAGGATACGACTGATCCTCTTCTATACGCTCCACCTTCCTGTTCCCGTCAGACAGGGAGAGGTAACTGTGTGCTGTGTTTGGATCCAGAATGGCCTCACAGGAATCTGCACACAAGGAGAGAGAGAGAGAGAGAGGGAGAGAGAGAGAGAGAGAAAGAGTGAGTGAGTGAATGAGTGTGTATGTGTATTACATCCTGTGAGGATGGGAGACCACTGTTGGTCCACTAATGATAAAGCTGGTGGTCCACTGGTGGTGTGCTTGCCCCGCCGCTGGTTAGGGACAGCATTCAAGAAATGTATAGCCCAATGAACTAATTCTTCCTTTGTTTATTAACCTTGTTGTTCTGTAATCAGTTTTACACACAACTGAAATAAATAAATAAGAATATAAATGATTTGGTGAAAATGTTGCTTGAACTAAAACTTATTTATTGAACTAATTTACAGGATAATGAAGGTAAAAAACAAAGGAAGAATCAGTAAACTGGGCTGTGAGTGGAAAACCAGCTACGAAAAATGGAATTCTCTTGAATACTCTGCACCAGCAGGACGCTCGGACAATGCTGAGCAGAACACCAGAGGACCACCAGCTTTACCATTGATGGTCCAACTGTGGTCCGCTATCCTCTTGCTATCTGAGTGTTAACACACTCACAGTGGGTGGACATCGCTTCTGCTCCACATTAAACCCAAATAAAACAGATGTATTAAATAAAGAGTTTCTTTAAAGGTAAAATAATTGTAAGTATGAAATGAAAGCGTGTACAGATTACAGTTCATAAACAGAAATATCTTTAGTTCTGTTAGACTGTAATATTCACTGTGAGCTAGTTAAAAGTTCCAGACCGTACTAATAAAACACTGTAATATGGAATAATAAAGTGGAATAAGGAGAATAAAATAGAAGATGTAATGGGAGCTCATTAATCCATTCTGATAGATATTATTTCTTGGACTCCATCATGTGTAAAATCATGAGGAGTCTATTTTACTGGATCAAAGTTCTCCAGTCAGACTGATGGGGTAGATCATCAGATAATGGCTGTGTGTGTGCAGATGGAGGAGAATCTAAAATGGCGGCTGCTCTATATTGAATGGAGCTAAAGGGACCTGGAAGAACACAGAAACTACACTTCCCATAATTCCCTCTGTCACTCCACAAAGGAGCTCTGGGAATCAGTAGCAATTGCAAACTGTTAATCCAGTGAGTCAGTTAGACAAGGAACTGGGTTCCAGTGCTGGCGTCTGGTTCAGGGATTGTGTTCACCAGGAAAGTGGGGTGCCCCCCCATCAACATATACATGTAGCCAGGGTGCATGAATGGTTGTTATTAAGTTAACATTCTGAGACTCATTCCTGTATCTTTCTGCTTTATTGCTTTAAAATGGGGAATACAGTCTATGTGGCGAAGAAAACGGGTTGCTCACATGATAGTCCTAATATGACGTTCATTAGAGTAAACTATGGTCCAGATGTGTTGGACGTTGAAGTTTTATTTTAAGGCAATTAAAACGTTTGAGGGAGAAACGGCGATAAAGGAGGATCTAGGGAGGAATGACCGAACAGGTGGCAAGTTTCTGGCAGATTGGAAGGCATTTAGTCAGTGGCAAGCTGAAGCATATGAGAGATAAGAAGGTAGGTAAATCTGTGCCCTGACCCTCACTGTGTTTACAAGCAGGTTGACCCAGACCTGGACTCCTCCACATTGAAACAAACCTCTTCATCGCACAAGACCCCAAGAAACACCACCACCTCCCATGTTCAGCCCAGTTCATACCCAAGGCGGACAACTATATGGTGAATCTTCAGCAGGTGGAAAACCAGGAAATACTCCAGCCTAGCCGGGCCATTTGAGAGAAACCCATCTGGCTATAACGATGCCAATGATAGAGGCAGTGAGGCAGGATGGGGACAGTCTTGGTGCACCGTCCATGGACCATGGTGGACATGAAGGAGGCTATGGCCCATCATCCAGATGCCAGAAAGGCTCGAGGATGGTAAATGTCAGAGGAACTGTTGATCTTCTGCAAAGAGTTCCGTCCCACCACTGACAAACTCTGCAGACTGCTGATGATGAAGTTGGGAACCGATGGGTCTAAAATCTTCAGAGAATAACTAGCACAAGACCTGCATCTGGTGGATATAAACTGGAAGGACAGTCTGAACCAGGCTTACTGTGTTGCCACTGACGCCTTAAGGGGCCGCATCACAGCTGCCTTCGAATGGACATGATAAGCATATCAATATAAGCAAGGAGAAAATGAGACGGTGCATGCGTTTCTGACATGCCTCATGGAGGTACATGGCATGCACTCAGGCCTGGAGAAACCAAACAATGTCTACAACGCTGACATATCACATTGGGAAGCCCACTTGCGTGATAGCTTCATGAATGACCTTAAACCAGACATTGCAAGTATGATAAAACAGACCTGCATCGCCTGGGACACAGGATGCTATTCATGCTGAGAAGCTTTTGAACGAAAGGAACAAGAAAAAGACCAAAAAAGGGGTCAAAGACATGCATGAGGCCACTCTCACCATGCTGAACCTTGCAGGAAGACCTGCTAATCCTGCACATAAACCACAGGAACAGAACCAAAGCAGAGGCAAATTTGATTGCCATAAAGCCAGAGGAGGAACGAGATGACCGGTGGGAGAGGAGAGGGGAGAGGTAATGCCTGTTTGGGTGCTGAAAAGAAGGACATTTCATCAGAGATTGTCTGGGACAAAGAGCACTCATCCAGGTAGACTGAAGGGTGGACCCGGGCAAGGGCATCTCACCTAACAGAGAGAGAGGTACCACACAACATGATGAGATAGGAACACAAGACAATTTCACCGGTGAAACCACACACACATATTTGAGATACACTGCCTTCCCATACACCATATTGCCGTCTATGCCACTAGAAGTTGAGGGTAAAAACCTGACTTTCCTAGTGGACTCTGTGGCTACTTACTCGGTTATTAGACAACACGAGCTTGACAGACCTATATCTCTAGGGTTCCGCACTGTTGACACAGCTGGGACCATGGGCCATATGATAACGGAACGTTCCTCGACCCCTAGCCCTGGTGAAGAAGTGTGGAAGCAAAGTGTGTCCTTGCAAACGGTCAGTGCAGCTTATAACAACCAATGAGGGGCTGTTTTCTAGCAAGGAGAGAGGGGTACCCCATCCCGAAACCACACCTGTCCACGATACCAAAAGAGCTGTGGAAACATGATGTAGGTTTCATTCGAAACACAGAACCAGTGATGATCACCCTTAAATCTGATTTTAGACCAAGACAAACCCAATAACCATTAAAATGAGAGGCCATCAATGGCATCAGGCCGGTATTTGACTCACTTTTAGAAGCTAGAGTAATAGTCCCTTGCCCAGACTCACCAGTACACACGCACATATTTCCTTTTAAAAAAACTAGAAAGCCTCCTCAGTCAGATGAATGGTGGTTTGTTCAAGATTTACAGGCAGTAAATGCAGCTGTTAAGCAGCAAGTCCCCGATTTGTACCAAATCCATACAAAATCCTGGGCCACGTCCCACCTGAGGCCAAATGGTTTTCCGTAGTGAATCTGGCAAATGCACCCAGACGGTCAATTCTGGTTCGCTGTCACTTTTGATGGAAAACTGTACACCTTTACGCACCTTTGCCAGGGCTATTGCGAGTCACATACTATGTACAATCAGAGATTAAGGAACAGTCTTGCTTGTCTTACGCTGGCTTCAGGGTCCTCTGCCGCTTCCCCTGTGCAATGGACCGCAGGAGAAAAAGCTGAATGGAGAAAGGCTGGCTGTACAGTTGTAAATGGTGTTTGGCCCTGCCCTGAGTAAATGGTGTTTGGCCCTGCCCTGCCAATGCAGCCTTGAAGTAGGTGGGGGAATTTTTAGAAATTTTTTAGAAAGACATAAGACAGCACTGCAGATGAGTCCCAGAACCAGGAGGTGAGGCACAACAGAGAACTTCCCACCAATAAAATAGTCCTCAGGGGGCCCAATAGAGAACTTCTCTCCGATCAAGAAGGCCCAAGGGGGACCACCGCTAACAAGTGATCGTAGAGAACAAGAGAAGCCATGGAGCGAACCCAGCGCCTCATACACCACCTGAACCTGTTTGGACTGAAAAAAGCAGTGTGCAAATTGGGATTGTTCATTGTTGTCATTGTAATGTTGTCCATGCTCCTCTCCCGACCACCCGAAATCATTGACTCTCAGCCTGGCAGTAGCACAAATTGCAACAAAATTTCGCCAGTCACCAGACGTGTCAGGCGGTTAGTCAAATCTCTGCACTAACCATGGGTCGCACACACCGACAACCCTGCGCACCATTACGCCACTAACTTGTGGTGGTGATATGCACAACACAAGGCGCATTAGCGAGCTATGCTAACTACACTGGTTATCTTGGATGGAGCAGCACTGCAGTAGAGAACAGCAGGTTCTGTTCCAGGTCAGAACAGCTGTAAGTAAAGTATGTATCTTAGTTCTGACCCTCCATCCTCATCTTTCTCTACAGCAGACTCTGTAGCACAGGGACAGCAGGACAAGGAGACGAGGCTAACACGTCCAAGGAGCTCACGTTTCAGCTGGTAAAGTCTCTTTGGCTGGTAGAGCTGTAGTTAAGTGTCCTCTACAGTCAGACAGACACTGTAAGATTGTAGAACTCCTGTTCTTTAAGGACTCACACCAGAGCCGGCCCTGACCTGTGTGATGTCCTAGGTAAGGTTTAGGCTCGTTCTCCTTGGATGGTGGAACCAGGTAATAACACCACCTGAGCCACATTATAACCTCCAACACTCTAAACACAGACAGGAGTATATTACACCTAGCACTCCCACACACAGAGCCTGTACTCAGAGCACCTCTCTCACATGATGCAGTTCTGACTCTCTCTCCTCTGTGTCTCCACCCGTATTGCAGAGGTTTTTGTGACTCTCTCTCCTCTGTGTCTCCACCCGTATTGGGGAGGTTGTTGTGACTCTCTCTCCTCTGTGTCTCCACCTGTATTTGGGGAGGTGGTTGTGACTCTCTCTCCTCTGTGTCTCCACCCATACTGAGGAGGTTGTCGTGACTCTCTCTCCTCTGTGTCTCCACCCATATTGGGGAGGTGGTTGAGACTCTTCTCTGTGTCTCCACCCGTATTGGGGAGGTGGTTGAGACTGCATGTTCTCCAGATAGTCCCTGTGTGCTCCTGCCGCTCCTGCTCCCTCTGAGAGAGTGTTTAACACTGGGTACAGTATTAGAACCTTCCATAGGTCAGATCTGAAGCTGGATCAGTGAACATGCTTGTGTTCTGTCAGTCTAAGAGAGATTATTAATGCTGTTAAATATATGATCTATTTAGTGACACAGTTTAGATCACTATGTGTGTTAAAGACTGAAGTTCATACATGTGACCTGTTTGAAATGATGATCTGGGATTATATGGATCCCTGTAGTCTGTATATGTAACACTACTGTTATCTGATGGTACATTTTTCTTCTTTTACTTTGTACACATTGTTTGTCTGCTAACTTGTCCTTCAGTTTTTGAGATGTCAGCACAGTTCCAAATCCGGAATGTTCCGTCTGGAATGCTTGTATCCAGCTTTTTGATCCAGTGTACAGTTCACTTCACTGTGTGGTGCTTCAAATGTGCCAGAGCTAAATGCAGTGCAGTGACTGTGTTTCAGTCTGTCCAGCAAGGAAGTCTTTCAAGGTGATTTGAATTCTACTGAGACACAAAGTCACTCAGAGTTTCATTCTTCTACATGTGAATCTGCACTGAGCGATGTTACAGCATTGCTTTATATTGACAGGTTTACCGCAAGTACCACCTGTTTAAACACCGTCTCTCTGCACTGCTTTCCTCTTCTTCAATGTAATGACTGATCTTAATGACTCATCCACTTTGAAGCACCACACGGTTAAAACCAATCCAGCTGTGCTTTGATTTAATTCCACAGTGTATTTAATTCTGACTCTAATTCAGCTTTCTGATATGTACATGTAAATCCTCCTGTATTTTCTTTCAGTAAAGAGGGAGAGAGAAGTGAACACTAGTTAATAGAGGTTTTATATTTCAGTTTGGTACATATTCAGTGTGTTAGTGTGGAAGAACAGTGTTATCTGTGTATCACACTTCACATGTTCAGACTGTAGTGATTACATTCAGTCTGGTACAAATTTCTCTCCATGAGCACATCACTGTTTAAGTAATGTTCCTCAGATTATTAACTGGATCTGATTTTTTACTTTTAGAGTCATCTTAGTTTAGATCTTCATTTTATTTTCTGAGATTAATACCTGAACTGTAAGTATTTGTTGGGCATTTTTTGTAACTATAAACCACCTTCAAGTCTCATAATGTCTGATTTCATTCTACAGTCTTACACAGTTCAGGATTTCATTAATTAAACTGTCTCTGGTTTAAGATCAAGAGGGACGAGTGCTGATCACTCAGATGAGTGTAGTGATACGAAGGAGGAGCTGTCTGAGACCACCTGGGACACCATAGCAACTGTTTAGCAACACCATGGCAACCATTTAGCAACACCTTAGCAACAACCTGGCATACCACAACAACCACCTTGCAAAACTATAAGAACCACTTAGCAACACCATGGCAACATTCTAGCAATCGATTAGCAACACCATAGCAACCAGTTAGTGACACCATAGCAACCACCTAGCAACACCATAGAAACCACAGCCTACTAACAGCCTAGCAGGAAGTGGTAACTGTTAAAGCTGTACTACCGTTCTGTGTCTCCTTCAGGAAATACACTGTTCTAGGTTCAGTGTTTCCTTGATGTATCTCACTCACTTCTACTCAGGATTAGCTGGATCAGACGTCTTACAGCAGTGAGACTGGATAAACAACAGGGCTGCGTACGACAGGCTTCACTACAGTAAGAAGATAAACATACTGAGAATGATGCTGGAGCTGATGATGAGATTTATTCAGCTTCTCATTTTCAGAGTGTGATGACCCGCAACATTACCACAACACACTGCAGGGCAAGATGACCAGGATGCAGACCAAGTGCTCAGGTCAGAAACGTGAGAGGTAGGGTCACTCAGAGATTATAGACTTTTTTATATTTGTTCACAGACGTGATGAAGTGGACCATTTACATCACTTCCTGTGAGGTCTCAGTGTTCCTGTCAGATAAGGAAGATCTTGTTATCATCTGACTAGTGGTATCAGGAGTATTAGACCAGGAAGACTCTGAAATATAATACTAAATATTTATTATCTTCTCTTCACCAGTCTGATTTATCCTCACCCTGAGTTAATGCAGGACAAGATGATGGTGAGACGGGCTGATTACTGAGGTCAGTTAAAAATAAAGAGAGGTGAAGTCTCCATCCAGAGATTACATTTACATTTATGGCATTTAGCTGACGTTCTTATCCAGAGCGACTTACAAGGTCATTCATATTACAGGTAGGCCAATGTAGTGTTATGAGTCTTGCCCAAGGACTCTTATTGGTGTAGCACAGCATAGTTACCCAGACCCAGGAATCGAACCCCCATCTCCCACATGGGGCGGTAGCTCCCTGGAGGTTAGTGGTGTTATCCGCTGAGCCACACCAACCACAAAGAGATGAGTCTTTAGTGTTTGTGTTGTAAACAGGAAGTATAAAATCAGCTGGCTGTAATTGGGTGTGTATCTAGTGGTGGTTAACTTAAATGATTTAAGATGATTTTTGATTATTACTAAATTATTTGCAGTTTTGTGGCTAAATTACAGATTGTAATATACAACAACCATAATATACTGTGATGTTCTTTTCTTCTACTAGTAGTAAGGCCCAGTTGTTATTATTAATTTCATTAGTATTTTTATTAATATGATTGTGAAATAACCTTTGGAAATATGTGTATTTTGGAAAAATATTGAAGGTCAAGCAAAGTGATATACAATGTGGTCCAAAAGAATAATTGAAAATGTTGAATTTCATTAATTTAAAGTTGTAAAATGAGAAAATGAAAGTTTTATAATTTGGAAAAGTGAAAAACAAATACAGATTCAACATTCTGCACTATTTCTATTTCTCTATTTCAGTATTAAAATTTAAGCATGTTTCTGACATTGTTATGGCCTTTGTACTAAAAGGTCAGATTTTTTAGAGGCTTTGCACAGTCTTGTGGAGTTTATGCCAACATGAGTGCACGCTGTCATTAAAGCAAAAGGGACAATGCCTGCAGGTTTACATAAAAGGAATGAAACACTGAATTTGTGTCAGAATTTAATTCATATCACCTTCAAAATCAATCAGCTCACAGCTGTACTACATTTCACTGTGTTGTGCTTTAAACATGCCAAAACAAAAGTCTGGGCAGTGCAGAATTCATACTACAATAAAATATAATCACTGGCCAGTCACAGTCCTCTACTGAATTTGGGGTGTGGCTGTGAAACCACACAGAACTATTTGCTCATGGCTGCATTCATTCAGAGAAAATAGAAGATGTGCTTTCTCCTGTGTAAAAGAGGAAATAAACACTAATTCTACAAGTTGAGGATGGTGCAGTTACACAGGACCAGGCCTACATGCTGTTTAAAGTTAAGTGGCTTTTTAAGAACATGAACCGGATTCTCGCAGTCAGCATTAAGGCCTGGCCTGAATAAAAAAACTACTGAATTTCAATCAGGAACAGCTCTAGACTCCAGCAGTCCAACCACACACAGGGGTGCTTGAAATGATCTGTTTCAACTGGACCTCTGATTCACATAATAAGAAGCCAAATGAATTAGAAGCTGTGAATAAGGAACCAAGCCTGTGGTGGAGTCGTTAGTAACTACACTAGGTATAACCAGCTCTCAAAAGAAGACTAACGTCTGGGAGCATTTATAACTTCTGAAGGCCGATTTAATATGGAATATATACATATAATACAGACAGTACATCTGTTTACAAAGCAGGAACAGCCAGCATCTTGATCACGTCTACTTTCCGGTGGAAGAGTCGCTGTCAAATACCATCTCGACTCAGAGAACCAAACTGCTTTGTTCAGATCTTCAATTGCAAGTTTCAAATATATATTTACTTATTACTATAATATTTATTTATTGTGTTTGAAGAGAAATACAACATCCAGTCCACCTGTCCTGCTGTTTTTATTATTTTAAAATAATTACAATCTTAAATAATTTAATTCATTTGTTTGGATATATTGAGGAGTTTTTATGTTTAAAGATAAATTAAGTGTCATGCTTCCGGGTTTCCCCGTTCCTCTCGCCCCTCCGAATTCCACTTCCCAGAGGGTGATGCTCGATGACATCACACCCACGTGCTCTCAAGCGGACGCGCCCATTCGTTCGCGGTCACCTGAGTTTTAGTCAGCTGTCTTTACTGTGTGTATTTAATCCCCGCGTTTTCACATGCTCTTCGTGNTCGTCTGGTTGTTCATTCTCTGGATCTCGATCTCTGCTCTGGCCTTTCTCTCTCCCTTTTGCCTTACCCTCTTAACTTGGTCGCCCCCGCTGACTGCCTCTTTCCGCTTTCGACCTTTGCCTGTCCCTGACTACGTTTCTAGCCCTACCCCTTTGCTGATTCTGCATTGCTGCTTAGTTTGTTCACTCCCTTGTATAATAAATATTCTGCCTTGGCTTTTAACTCTGCGAGCGTCGACCCGGAGTCTTTTGTCCTGACATTAAGAAGTAGCTGATCCTGTTGTAGAAGAGGTGTCAGAGATTGTCCTCCACTCAGAGATCAGCTTCTTATGACTTGCTCTACATCCCCTCATCAGGCCAGCCTATTATACCCGGCCTCTCTCTCTGCCTCCTTACGAGGCATCGTTACTCTCCTGTGACATGCTGACTACTGAGACGTGTTTTTTTTTGTTTATTTCTTCTTCTCTGGTTTTGAATTTGCCTATTCTCTTGATTTACATTCCAGCTCGCCTGAAGCAGGGGAACAAATGATGGGGCTTAAACAGGATTATGGGATTGTATCAGACCGCACTCTCACTTTTTGTACCACGGCTGAACAAAGGGGCTGGAATGAACTTTAATCCGTGCTTTACAGAAAGGACTTTCAGAAGAAATTCAAACCAAATTGGCTTGTCATGATGACGAGCTATGTCTAGTTAAGCTTATCAAGATGACCACTCGTTTTAACCTATTTCTACCAGGCAGACGAGAACATCACGTCTGTCGCATCGCAGTGAGTAATCCTGTTCCTCCTGTCTCTGCTAGCTCATTCCCATTCCCGTTAACTCTTCATTACCTTAATGAATCTCCTTATCCATACACTGCAAACCCCTTACAATACAAAGATCCATGTCACAAATGAACAACCTGCACTGCCTTTTGTGGTGGAGCTGCTGATATTCTGGGCCCATCACTAATCATTGATTTCCATCATCTCAGACCTGATCTTCCTGACCCAACACCTCCTCTATATCCCCTCATTACACCAGCCTATTTACACTGTCCTGTGTTTTCTGTGTATTTCTTATTCTCTGCCGTTGGAGTTTTGCCAGTTCTCTTGACTTTGTTTTTTTCCCCGGTTCCTATCGTTTGTTATGCCTGTTTTTGTTTATTCACCTGACTTTTGATTCTGATTCCTGTTTTATCCTCTGATTTAGTTTGCCTAATCCAGACACTGACTTCTTTGTGTTTTTTCTCATTAAATAATATACAGCATTTGGATCTTACTCCTGTGTCTGAGTGTTACAGCGGGCAGTGACATGAATTTATAATTTAATCATAATTTATAATTTGTTTATTTATTTTACACACCATTTTAATGATTAAAGTTAAATAAAGAAATTTGGCTGTAAGAGTTTACTCTGACTTTGGTTTGCATTTGTCTCCAATTTCAACAGTCTGCATTTCAAATCTTTCATCATATTCAGCATCTTTTTTATGGATTGTTAAATGTTCAGACATATGTTCCAATGACTCTGCGTTAGGCTGTGGTTAAAATCATCAGTGAAACTGGTGACAGTGGATTTTCTGATTTGGCACATACAATGAAAAAGGGTGAATAGAAATAAGTCTTTAAACTCATGTTTCTATCTGGATTAGTAATTTTACCTACATTAATAAAAAGTAGTGTTCCTTCTCAAAATGGAACTGGTCCTCACACAGAATGAAAACCGGTGATGTAATGATGGTCCTCAGATACTGAATTCCTGAAATGCCCCCAGTGTCCAACAAGTGGCCCCCAAGTCAGGTCAGAATCTATTATGGTAACATATTTGTCATTTGTAGTGATATGATTCACAGTTAGGTTTGGACAAAGCACAAAGGTATTTTACAGGTCTGTAGGACCCTGGGGAGAGGGTGGGTTCCACTATTTAACAATTCCAGCAGGTGACCACAGTTCACAAAAACAGGTATGTGTGTGTGTGAGTGTGTGTGTACTTACATTTCTTCAGTCCTGGTTTGATTCTGTTCTCACCTCCATGTTCCAATCTAAACACACACACACACACACACACACACACACACACACACACACACACACACACATGTTAATAATCATTCAATCTAAGTGTATCTTTCTCTCCCTCTTTGCATCTCTGTCTCAACCTTTCTGTCTTTCTCTCTCCTTATCTCTTTTTCTAGGTATCTCTCACAATCTCTATCCTTCACTCTGTGGATCTCTGTCTCCTTCTTTGTATTTCTGTCTAAACCTTGTCTTTCTCTCTGTGTATCTTGTTAAATTTAAATGAATACTTTTTAATTTTTCATATTAAGTAGACTATAATCATTTCTGAATTAAGCGATCCTTGTTATTCATTAAGTAATGATACTAATGACAACTGCTGCATTATTTTAGATATTATTGGGGCAGAAAGCACAAATTACTATTTAACAATGTATTGAAATCCATAGCAAAATATATTCATTCCATATAAAGTCTTAATTAAT
The DNA here is from genome assembly GCA_034552555.1 of Semaprochilodus insignis. Lineage (NCBI taxonomy): Eukaryota > Metazoa > Chordata > Actinopteri > Characiformes > Prochilodontidae > Semaprochilodus > Semaprochilodus insignis. The sequence continues at coordinate 20,673,644 of CM067495.1, read as the reverse complement.
ATCTTAATATTTAATTACTAAATTAAGATGTGTATGTTACAATTTATTAATTAAGACTTTATTTAGTTACTTAATCATTTGACAATAAAAACAAAATAAATAAAAACTCTATACTAATACTCTAATATTAATCAGAACTATCTGAACTGTGTGTGTGGGTGTGGCTAGTGAGCAGTTTGATTGATAGCTCTTAGTCCAACAGTCCTAACCTGTTCTGCCGCTCATATAGTATACTAAAACCATTTTCCAGCTTTTATGTGCCAATAAATGAACAAAGTCATGGATGAACAGATATGTGGGTGGAGTAAGAGATGTCAGTCTTGTGACTGGTCAGAGGAATGCCTTCAGAAGAGTTACCCAGGATTAGGACCATTCCAGTTTACATAGAGAAATATGGTTACATATATCAGTCATTTATTAGACCTTGGGAAGGTGCTTATAAGACATACTGTGTACATATAGATTGCAGCACAGAGGAACAAAATTAATTAAAGAATTAATTAAAGAAAACTCAGATTTGGGTTCCCTGGGGCTTTAAATGAAGTCTGACTCAAACTGCAGTCTTGTTTCACTCTCTTGTTCAGTTAATAAATACTCTGTACTTGTAGTGCTGATCTTTATTCAGGATTACTGTATTGTTTTTATTTTATTATATAATTGTATTATTGACACATTAGCATTAGCAAGATTTTTTCTGAAAAATACAATAAAGTACAATAATTTAACTAAACATTATTATTGTAAATTGCATTATTGTATTTTAAGTTACTGCAATATTGCAGTATCCAAGTGTATGCAAATTATGAATCATGATTGCTAGCACATTTGGTCTTTGTAAATTAAGATTATTAATACCTGTTCATATTTTTTATTGATTATCATGCCACATTAAGACATTTCAAGTATGTATTAACAGAAAGATTACAATTAATGAAAGTACATTTATAACACCTTTCTAAGCTTGTTACAAACTTTATGTTTATATTAACTATGGTGTTATTAAATGCTTACTGATAAATTGTTAAGAAGCAGACCGTAATATAAAATGTTACCAAATCCTAAAAGTAAGTTGTATATGAATTATATTTTCCTTCTTGTTTGTCATAATAAGCCCCACAGCATAGCAATGACAGTATATGCACACTCTCACAAAATAAGCAATTATGCATAATAGAGCTATGCCATCTACACAATCACCTGATGATCCCTGGTAAAGGAGTTGAGAGTCCACTTTTAGGTAAATATTCACTCGACTTAAGACGATTGAACATAGCATGGCTAACCCAGGCTTTCTATTTGTCTTATACAGCACGTGTTGACTAACAAGGAGGGGATGTTGTGGAAATTGACCCCATTATAACTTAATCTCACTTCTACTGGTGGAAACTTACTAACTACTACTAACAAATAACTGAACTAACGAACTCCCAGTAGATCAGGAGAACTGCGCTCCATCCATTTCTGTGTCTGAGGTGGTCAGATCCTTCAAGCCAGTTAACCCACGCAAAGCACCTGGTCCTGGCGGCGTCCACAGTCAAGTACTCAGTGCATGTGCCATCCAGCTGGCTGAGGTCTTCACGGACATCTTTAATCTCTGCCTAAGACTCCCTAAGTCAGTGATTCCCACATGCTTCAAGATAAACCCAATTGTTCCAGTTCCCCTGAAACCGGCCATCACCTGCCTGAATGACTACCGCCCTGTTGCACATCAACAGCTATGAAGTGCTTCGAGCGGCTGGTCAAAACCCACATCTGTTCCTTGCTTCCAGCCACCATGGACCCTCAACAATTTGCATACCGCTCCAGCAGATCCACAGATGACGCTATTGCACTGACAGTACACACCGCCCTCACACACCGGGATAGAAAGAACACATATGTGAGAATGCTGTTCATAGACTACAGCTGAGCATTCAACACCATCATCCCTGCTAAACTCATCCCCAAGCTCACAGACTTGGGTTCAAACTCTTATCTGTGCAACTGGATTCTGGACTTCCTGACAGGTAGACCCCAGGTGGTGAGAGTAGAGAACAGCTTCTCTTCCATGCTGACTCTGAGCACAGGGGCTCCTCAAGGCTGTGTCCTCAGCCCCCTCTTGTATTCCCTGTTTACACATGACGGTGTAGCCAGACACACATCCAACATCATCTTCACAGATGGAGACGAGACTGCCTACAGAGACGAGGTCAGTGCCCTGTCAGAGTGGTGCTACCACAACAATCTCTGTGCACCTGACCAAACTCCAATAAACCTCTGTGCACCTGAGCAAACTCCAACAAACCTCTGTGCACCTGACCAAACTCCAACAAACCTC
>CM067495.1:20652092-20671136 GCA_034552555.1 Semaprochilodus insignis | reverse complement strand
CGCACTCCTCTATCTATCGTTTATTCATCCCTCGTTCCTCCCATAGAGTCCCAGTCATTTTTGGACACACCTAAAGCCGGCTGTTTCCTTCGCCCGAGAGGCACCAAACTTCACAGACACACTAAGGGCAGGTCCCAAAGCACTAATACACAGCCATACTGACCCGCACCCCTCTATCTGTTGTTTATTCATCCCTCGTTCCTCCTATAGAGTCCCAGTCATTTTCGACCCAACCCAAGCAGTAATGCTTTGCTTCGCCTGAGACCCACCAAACTTCACGTAGTCACAAAGGGGAGGCCCCCAAACACTAATCCACAGTCGTACTGACCCGCACTCGTTTACTCATCCCTTGTTCCTCACTGAGCTAGCTGCGCAACCATCCCGCGTTTCCTTCAGGAAAAATTTTCTAGTTATTAATACTCTTAATATATCACCGCTATGGACAATATCACTGAATCACTTTAAACAACAGACATATATATATAAATATACATATTTATAACATATATCTCCCCTCTCTGTCAGACTATGCTTGTCTAATTAATGTACATATCAGACAATTTCTAAGACCCTTACTGTCTTTGTATATTCCGTATTTTGTGTATTTATTTTTGTATTTTGTATTTATTTAATATAAAATCTTTTTTATATCTCTTTATTTTAATATATTTAGTTAGTATGTATATTAATGCTGCCCTGCTGTAGAGTGTCAACCTGAGCCTCACTACAAGCATTTCAATGCATAAATGTCCTGACATGTTGTGCAAATGACAAACAAACCTGAAACTTGAACTTAAACTACAGTTAACTCTCGTTACTGTACTTCAGTATAGTTTTCCTTGTAATGGTACTTTTTAGAGTAAAATTACATAATAGCACTTTGACTTCACTACTTTTAATAGTCGCTACAGAGTAAAAATAAATGTGCATTTAATAAGATAATGTTATTTACGAGTGATATCTACTCAGATATCAGTTAATTTATAAGGTTGTGAATGTGATGTTTACTGTCAGTAGAGGTTTTGATATATTAATAGAAGTTTGGAAATTGGAAGAAGGAGCTCATGGTCAGTAGGACTGTCCTTAAAATGACACTATTATTCAACCTGTTAATTTAACTCTAAATCAAGTCATCTTTTCCTAATTAAACAAGAGGCTTTAATTAAACAGTAACAAACTCTGTACAACCTTTTGGACATTATAAACTACCTTGTTGGAAAAATATAAATTAGAAAGCCTCATATAATCATCTAACCATGAATTCATGTATCACTCCAGAGAACACGTCTCCATTGCTCTAGAGTCCAGTGGCGGTGCTTTACACCACTGCATTCAATTCTTTGCATTGTGTGATGTAAGGTTTGGATGCAGCGGCTCGGCCATGGAAACCCATTCCATGAAACTCTCTACACACTTTTCTTGAACTGATCTGGAGGCCACAAGAAGTTTGGAGGTCTGTAGCGACTGACTCTGCAGAAAGTTGGTGACCTCTGCGAACTATGACCCTCAGCATCCTCTGACCCCACTCTGTCATTTTATGTGGTCTACCACTTCGTGGCTGAGTTGCTGTCGTTCCCAATCACTCCCACTGTGTTATAATCCCACTGACAGTCGACTGTAGAATATTTAGTAGGGACAAAATCTCATGACTGGACTTGTTGCACAGGTGGCATCCTATCATGGTACCACGCTGGAATTCACTGAGCTCCTGAGAGCGACCCATTCTTTCATTAATGTGTGTAGAAGCAGTCTGCATGCCTAGGTGCTTGGTTTTATACACCTGTGGACATGGAAGTGATTGGAAAACCTGGATTTAGTGATTTGGAGGGGAAAATGAATACTTTTGGCAATATAGTGTATGTATAGAAGCCTTGATCAACCTTTGAGGCCAAACAGTCCACACTGTACGCTAGTGGGCATTGAGTTTCATGCCTAAAATTTATGTCCATATAATCTGTCAGTGTAATTATAATGTTAGGAAATGTATGTCAGAGTGAATTATACAGTGTGTGCACTAGAATCAAACAGAGGAGCACAGAGTTTGGCCTGCTCCTCTTCACACTTGCAAATTTCAATTAAAAATCATTGAATCTTCAACTTATGTCTAGGTTTTTGATGACATGTTAGAGCCATCTAGGAGGGTGAGAGCAATCTAGGTGAGTGTGAGCAGCCTAGGACAGTGTAAGCATTCTAGGTCAGTAAAAGCAGCCTAGGAGACGGTGACCAGACTAGCTGAATGAGTTTACTGTAGAAGAATGAGAGGAGTCTTGTGTAGGGAGAACAGTCTAAGTGAATGAAAGGAGTCTTGCTGAAGGAGTGTAGGTAAATGGGAGCAGTCTGGGTTAGTGAGAACTGTCTGGTAGAATGAGAGCAGTCATAGACACTATATCCATAAACTAGAATCAATATGCTGAAGAGCTCTGTCAGAGGTGAAGGAGAATTAGAAAATGACTGTTTTCAATAGTTCTATAATTATTATTTCACCACACACACACACACACACACACACACCCATACTTCTCTGAACATGACTGTTCATACTTGAGAGTGTCAAGTGAGCAGTGTGGATCCTCCAGTCTAGCAGAGAGGAGCTTCACTCCTGATTCTCCTGGGTGATTGTAGGTCAGATCCAGTTCTTTCAGGTGTGAGGGGTTTGAACTCAGAGCTGAAGCCAGAGCAGAACAACCTTTCTCTGTGATCATACAACCAGATAACCTGCAGTGAGAGGAGAAGAATAAGATGATAGAGTGAGAGAGAATATTCATATCAAACATAATACTAAATCATACTAAAACAGAATATTAGGTCTCAACAACATTATTCAATATTTGGAATTAATTATATATATCAAAGAAGAGTGTTTTTGACATTCACATTCTTCATTACCTTTTTGAAGCCTATCCTTTCCTAACAAAACAAGCTCCACCTCATTGCTTAATTACATAAAAAATGATCCACGTTTAGTTTTTCCGCTAAATACATTCTAACTAACTAGTAATTAGCAAATTAGTAAACTAGTAACTCTTTAAAACAGATTGGAGAACTGTCTATGTAGTTTTATTTGTAAACCTTTAAACTCCTCTGTAAAAAAGGGTATTGAACCCTTTGTTAAATTTTCTATCCCATTTAATACCAAAGTTGTAGACAGTTGGAGCTATGGAGAATACTGAAGTATAATGTAACTCTGTCAATGGCAAAATGTCCACTTCCCAGAGTGCATCATCCGATGACATCACACCCACATGTCCCCAGTCATCCAATCAGCACTGCTCTAGGTCACCTGAGTTTTAGCCCAGCTGCATCCACTTTAGCTTCAGTGTATATATACTTCTCTCAAACACTTTCTCATTGTGAAGTTTTGCCAAACCTAGTTTGCATTTCTGAGAGTTTCTCCTCTGTTTAGTCTGACTCTGGCTTTTTGACTCCCTTTGGTTTTGACCTCCTCTTTTTGCGTTTCCCTTGTCGACTTTCTCTATTGATCTTCTCTCTGGCTATCGACCTTTCTCTCGTTATCTTGACCGTTCTCTTGCCTAGTCCTTCCACCTTGTTTGCCTCGCTGCCTGCGTACTCTGGTTTTGACCTCCGCATGTTCTCTGACTTTGACCTTGTCCCTCCCTCTATGTTTGTCTGTGTATTGTTGCTGTGCTTATTTACTTGCATGCTTAATAAAGCCCATCTGACTTTTTGCTCTGCACGCATCGGTCCTGGTTCTTTGTCCCTGACACAAAGTTGTTCAGAAGATACAAATAACATGATCATTAAGTTATTCAGTTATTCAGTACAATTGAAAGATGTGCAAAGTAAATATTCATAAAAAACAAGATTAAACAAATATATTATTAATTCTTATAATAACAGGCGTAGGTCAAAAAGCCAGAAGGTCAAGCAGAACAGTAGACTGAAACAGAGGGAACCAGCAAAGCGTAGTCAGAGGGGCGAAAACAGAGTCACAAAACCAGAGAGGCAAACAACAAGCTAAAAAAACAAAGGGAGAAGACGAAAGAGGAGTCGAGAGCAAAAATAGGTCAGGATCGGTAAGCACTGAGAGATAGATAGGAACACTCAGAAATGCAACCGAGTGTGACTGTGTGGTTTATAAACAGGTGTCTCAGCTGAAAGCAATCAGTAGTCGGGAGACCTAGACTGAAAAGGATTGGTAGACTGCGAACATGTGAGTGTCATTGGGCTGTGCACTCTGGGAAATGGAGTCCAGAGGATGCGCGGAGTCAGAAAGACCCATGGACGTGACAGCAGTGATTTAAATATGTTTGTAGTTACGTTTTAACTTAAAATGTTAAATTGTGTATGGGAACAATCATGATGTTTTTACAGGCTAGTAGTTCAGGATGGAGGAGTGCTCTTAATAGTCTGTGCTGGCAATGTAATGATCAATTTAAGCTGTTGATGTGTTTTAATAATAATTATAACAATAATAGAAATATAATTCATCATACATCCTTGGGCATCTGTATAGCACTTATGTCTACAGCACTCTTCACTAGAGACACCTCGCCCTTTAATGAGCAGTGCCAAGAAAGACAGCATCAGGAAAAACTTAACAGGAGCTTAAACAGAGAGGAACCAAGACTCTAAAAGAAAACTTCACTATGATAATGATGAAGAATTACTTAGAGGAACAAAGACTTAAAAGGGCAACTTGACCTCCTCTGTGCTGCTCCAGAAAGATGTAGATGTATAGAGATATACTTAAAAATATAAAATACTGAATTACATGGCTTAATATTTATGGCTTAGTAAAATACTGAAATGTTGACCTGAGTATCTCCAGTTTACAGTGTGAACTCGATAGTCCAGCAGAGAGCAGCTCAACACCTGGGTCCTGCAGATTATTGTTACTGACGTCCAGCTCTTTCAGGAAGGAGTTTTCCAGTTTTAAAATGGACTCAAGATTTTCACACACCTTGTCATCCAGATTACACAGAGCTAGCCTGCAAACAAAGAAAACACACGTTTTAAAATGTATTCAAATAATGATATTTAAATGGACCATGAAAAGTGATTTGACATCCTGTATAGACAAACAACAATATACTTTTGTATTATACTGCTTAATAAGATAATAACATTAATTAATATATGACAAAATACAATTTTTATTTAAGTAAAATATATAACTCATATAACTCATCATTACTCATTATTAACCCTCTAATTTTGCTTCTCAAAAGTTCTCTCACCTTCAAACTACACAGGACATTGCTTTCAGATAGGTGCGGCCACAACTGCGGCTAAATGCAGCCTTCCAACTGCAATCAAGATGCTTGGGAGATGAATGAATGTATTTTACATATAACTCAACACTCACCTCATCCTGACTGATCAGTTGCTGATCACAAAACTCAATTAAAGTATGCCTTTTAACCCTCACCAGCACCTGGTTGTGGTAGTATTATCAAAAATTAGCACTGCTGTATTACCACTACTCAAGAACTTGTACTGCATGTGTGGGCCTGTGGTCCAAGCTAGCATGGTGCAGGTGTATGGTGTATGTGAGTTGGTTCCGAGGCCCAAGTGTACTTGTTGCATGTGCGAGCCCGTGGCCTAAGTGTATATGCTGTGTGTATGGGATGGTATCCCAAGTGTACATAGTGCATGTGTGGGCCCATGTCCCAAGTGAATGTAGTTTGTGATGCTGTTGACAGTTGCAAAATTTGGCTTCAGCATTTCACTACAATACAGGTCAGGAAATAAGTACAAATTAAGACACATTAGCCTTTATTGTCCACCATGGTCTTCCTATTCTAAAGGCTTCTATTTAGAATAAATTCATAGAAACACTGACCTCAGTATCTCCAGTTTACATTCCCCAGTCTTCAAACCAGCAGACAGCAACTCTACTACTGAATCTTGCAGCTCATTGTTACATAGATCCAGCTCCTTCAGGAAGGAGATTTTCGTTTGTAGGGCTGATATGAGAGATTTGCAAGACTCTACAGTGAAATTACAGATGGACAATCTGCAATGGGAGAGTAAATACAGCACAGTTCAGTCAGAAAAAGTGGAATCATACAGAAATAAATTGATGTAGATCATTCTAATCTCTTTTATATTTTGTATTATAGACATTATAAACTTTATTTATTTATCTGTTGTATACAATTATATAATGATACCTCTTTGTGTAATAAGAGACAGGGTTATCAACATGTTTCAGTTTTCCTGCCAGAATTATAGTTATTTTACCTAATATGTATTACATTGTTTATATTTTCATTGTCATTTTAGATTGTTCAAATAGTTGTTCAAATATGGAAACATATAACCTCTTCTATCGATGTATTCTCATTTTCTAGTGTTCAAAAAAGGCTCAATGTATGAAATATCAGTAAATACCAGTGATTTTGTTGATACATGTAATGAGATTCTGACCTGACTGTCTCCAGTTTACAGTGGGAATTCATCAATCCAGCAGACAGTGGTGACATTCCTGAATCTTCCAGGTTGTTTTGACTGAGATCCAGTTCTTTTAGGGGACAGCTTCCCAATTGTAATGCTGATCCTAGATTTCCACATGTACTCCTCCCAAGATTGCACCATGGAAGTCTACAAATTACATATCAAATTATGAGCAAATACAGATGGTGTTTATGTCATTATGTAATTGCAGAGTGCCATCAAAAAAACAACTATGTTGACCTTCATGAATCAGTCAGTGACTATTAGACAAACAGCTACACATTTTCAAAATCCTGTTTGATGACTTCAAGAGAAGGATCCTAGAAACCTTGCGGAACTGGAGAGATTATTGAGCCACAGTGTCAGATTCCTTGCTCTATATCTCATCAAACATTATAGTTTGTTAACAAAAGGGAGATTACACACAAACATAAATGAATGGGATGCCAATAATAATGACACTTTTTGAATATTTGTTTGATTAGGGTTTTTGTTTTTTAATTTTTATTTAAACAAATTTATGTTTTTTTCTCTTTGAGAGTGAGCTAATTTGATATTTTTCATTCAACATTCAACATTTTTCATGACCTTTTCAGCCATCTTTATCAAGTGTGCCAATAATTATAGAAACACTGACCTGAGTATCTCCAGTTTACAATGTGAACTCTCCAGTCCCACAGAAAGCTTTTCCACTCCTGCATCCTGCAAGTTATTCTCACTGAGGTCCAGTTCTTTCAGGCAGGAGGTTTCTGTTTGTAAAACTGCCCCCAGAACATCACATGACTGGTAACTGAGCTTACACACAGCAAGTCTGCAAATGAAAAGAACAAAACCCTAACACTGTTCAGAACACCAAATAGAAATTAAAATATTTGCATAGTGATGGTATAGAATTGCAAATGTCATGGAATTCTGACCTGAGTATCTCCAGTTTACAATGTGAACTCTTCAGTCCAGCAGAGAGCTTCTCTAATCCGGAATCCTGCAGGTCACTGTTACTGAGGTCCAGCTCTTTCAGGGAAGAGTTTTCTTTTTGTAGAGCTGCACTCAAAGTTTCAAGGAACTGTGCAGTGAGATTACACCAGCAAATCTACAGAACAGGAATGAAAAGAAAGTGGGTAAAATATATGAAGATTCAAAAATTGTGTTTGCATTCTTGTACTCCACTGACATGTGTAGGACTATTTTATGTTTTTGCTTAAAAATAGCCCACCCCATTTCAATTCTAAAGATTTTTCACTGTTTTTTGACACATAATAAAAGACATAAAAGATAACTAGTAAATATTACTGGCTTGTCACACCCTGCCATGTCTTGTCATGTCCATGTGCTGTCTGTCACTCTATTCCATGTGCTTCTGTTTGTTTTGGTCTCTGGCTCCTCCTGTCTCTGCCCCTTGTCACTCCCCTCACCTGTCCTTAGTTTGTAGCTCCGCCCCTTCCCAGGTGTTCCTCGTTAGTCTTTGTCCTTTTATACTCCATGTTGTACCCTTTGTTCTTGTTGGGTGTTTTGTTTCCCCCTGGTTCTTTGTCTCCCTGCCGCTCATTTGTCTCCCTGCCGCTCTTTGTCTCCTTGTTGGTTGATTTTGTTTCTCCATGTCTGTTGTTTTTGTAGCCGTGTTCTGTCGCTTCTCTGTTTAGTTTCTCTGGTTTTGTTTTATTTTCGGTCATTAAAGACTTGCGTGTGCATCCTCCCTCCTCGTTCCTGACCCCCGCGTGACATGGCTAAAGTAGTAGTATTTAGTGAATATGTACGTCTGCCGTCTGTATCAAAAAAATAATATTGCATTCTACTTATTGCAGCATGGCACAGAAAAAAACAAGTGTAAGGTTATTTAGAAAAGCTAGTGAGGCTCTGTAAACGGTGTATCATTTTGCTGAAAAACTCTAAGGGTATGCAAACATGTGTAAAATGTGCATGTACCATATACATGTATAAGTATGAAGTATGTCATTGTTTTGAAATCTGTCTACTTTTAATAACCAGTCTACCAGTAAAGCATCTCCAAATGCAACACAAGACTATTTAGACAAGACTCTTTAGATTACATGATGAACATTTTGTACAATCCATATATCATAACATAGTATTAATATCGGCTTCATAATAATATGTTAAACACTCACTGAGCCTTTCTGTAGTTTCTGATAGCTGGGATGAGTCTTCTGTAACCCTCCTCTGATGTGTTGAACTTCTTCAGGTCCAACTCTTCCTTTACATGCTTTGACTGGAGATGCATGTAGGTTATGACTGAACACTGTGCAGGAGAAAGTTTCTTTTTTGAAAATTTATCTGAAACATAAGAGAAACAAGCTTTCAGATATCACCATCTACATCCAGCGAAAACATGACAGATGTTGAAGTGAAAAGTGATCAATTTTATTTTGAAGGTTTATAAATATTAATTATCAACGTGGTTCTATTGTCTTTGGGCCATAAAATAAAAGACAGAACTGTAATTTCAGTGATGTTTTATACATAATATTTCCAGAGACAAAAGTTAAGTAAAATTACTGGGTGTAATTTTTCTCTCATCACCTTTGTCTTTCAATGTCCCTGTCAGTGATCTTTGTGTTCACCTGTGTCTTTTCAATGTAATCTATTTTGTTCAGGTTGTGGCATCATATTATTTATATTTTCTGGTACTTTCTTTACATGGCCGATTCGTTGTCTGTTTTTCGGTGCTGGATTGGATTCCTGGCTTGGGGTGTTCCGGGTCCTTTTCTGTGTGGAGTTTGTATGTTCTCCCCTTGTCTGTGTGGGTGTCCTCCAGGTGCACCAGTTTCCTCCTGCAAAATTAAATTGCCACTAGGTGTGCGTGTGAGTGTGTATGTCTGTGTGTCTGCCCTGTGATGGATTTGCAGCCTGTCCAGTGTGTTTCCTGCCTTCTGCCCAATTAGTTCTAGAATAGGCTCCAGCACCCTCAAGATCCAGGAGAATAAACATTTTGGAAGATGAATGAATGAACAAATTAATAAAGTTAGGCGATTTCAATGAATTTATAGAAGTCCTGTTACACTGTATTTCATTAGAATGCAGATGTACTTCAATTTCTGCCAATCCAAACATGTGCAGTTTTATCAGTATTTAAACTGTTTAATTAACATGTTAATTATACCTTCATTTGCATTTCTACTTTAACTCTAATATGCTGCTGACAGTGCGTTTAGTGCTGATCAAAAAAGTGTTGAAAATGTTATAATTTAAATTCTCACGAATAACCATTAATGGAATAGTCTAATTTTGTTATAAATATTACATACATGTCAAATTTTGTTTGTTTTGTTAATAAATAGTGATTTATTTAGATTTCTAGAATTTTAAAACTTGTTTGGATCAATGCATATGGTTCAGTATTTTCCTTTCGCAATGGATACAGTTGCTTTGGAGGAATAAAATAAGAATTAATTATAATTAATTACAAAAATGTACTGATTTTGTTTGTATTTTTGTCACTAGGGATTTTTAAGAGTTTAGTTTTCTGAAAACCAGTGCTCTACTTGTGATCATGCTGAAGCATACAATCTCCCTGTAACATCTTTTCTGTACATTTCTGTACATTCATTAATTAATGTTATTTTAATCAGTTAGAAATTATTCCTGACAGTGAATAATATAATGTACCTTTCCAAATGTAAACTGTGAAGGCAATTAATATAACAGCAAACATCAAAATGCAGATGATGACAATCTTCCAACCATGAAAATGCTTTCCTGAAACACAAGCCAGATAAACATGTACATCAGCCCAAACACTATATGATGTGCTTTGTGATACAATAAGATAACTTTATAGTTATGTAATTTATGCAAAAATGTAATTGTTTCTTTTGAGTATTGTTCTAACAAAACATTACCTGATACATAACACTGTTACACTGTACTAGGGTAAAGAGTACTTTAGCAAGTTGGTACTCTACTGTTTTGTACAGTTTTTTTTATTATATTGGAGAATTTTGACTCAAGTAATTTGACTCAAGTATTTCTAAAATTACTGAAACTTCTACTTTTATTTAATTACATTTCCATGAGATAAAACATAAGCAATTGTAAATGTTATTTGTTGACCTAATATAACCTTTATTAATATAGTATCTTGTAGGCACCTTGCTTAATAAATTCATTAGTTAATGTAAGTCAGCACTTGTGAAATCTACACTAATGTCACATCCTGTCTTGTCTTGCCCCTGTTTGCCTCTGTTTTCTCTTGTTTTCTATCTCTTGTCTCTTCCATGTGCCTTTTGTTGTCCTGTTCCATGTGCTTCTGTTTGTTTTGGTTTTTTGCTCCTCCTGTCTCCGCTCCACCCTTTCCCAGGTGTTCCTCGTTAGTCCTTGTTCATTTATACTCCTTGCTGTTCCCTTTGTTCTGGCTTGGTGTTTTGTCCCCATGTTTTGTATCCCTGTTCCAAGTTGTATCTCAGTTTGCTGCTTTCTTTGGTTTTGTTTTGTCTTATTTGCTCTTCATTAAATATTTGTGCTTACATCCTGCCTCCTCGTCTTGACCCCACGTGACAACTAACCAATGCAGTTATTACTTATGGTACATTACTTTATATTGTTTAGTGAACACATATTTGCTAGTCTATTTTATGCAGTTTGTGATCAGCTTCATAATTCTACTACCTGAGCTGTTCTGTACTTTGTGCACTCCTAACACTGTCTCAAATACTGAAGGTCTACACACTGAAATTAGTTCACGTTTTAGATTTAAAAGAATTTTTGGTGATTGAGTGACTTTTGATTTTTGTAAACAACATTAGCTTTGTAGTCCCAGAAGTACAATTTTGACACCATGACTGTTTGAGTATATGTGGGTTAAACTGGAAATTGTGTAAATTAAATCCAAAACCATGCCAAACCATTACTCACTAAATGAGTGTCTGAGATCACTGTTTTTTTAAGACTATGATGATAAATTAATGCCATTGTTGGAAATGAATGATTCATGATACACTTAGGTGTGATGATTCTTACCTTTAACTTCAACATAAACAGTTACATCATCATACCAGGTCTCAGTTTTAATGAGACATTTGTAAGCTCCTTCATCAGAAAGCCGCAATGCTGAGAGTTTCAGTGAGGCATTTCCCTTCTTCAGTTCTTCTTTAAATAGAACTGTTCTTCCTTTATAAGACTCCATCTGTTCAACATTGCTGTCTTTGTTATCTTCATACAGATGTACCAGTGTATCATCTTGATGCAGTCTGGTCCACTCCACCAACATATTCTCAGCACTGATTTTGGGTTGGAGAGAACAGGGCAGAACTACATCTTCACCAGCTTCAACAACAAGAGGAGCAGCTGGACCAACTACCTTAAGGTTCTCTGGAATAAAAAGCACGTATGATATAGAACGGAGTACTAATGTAATAAACATCAGTTAAAGAACATATTTTATATACAAATCATTCGCATTGCTGTTTGCTTTTTCTGTTCTAAACTGTTCAAGCATATGAGTTTTTATCCTACTTTACAGGAGAGTGCACACATACCTGACATGATCTCCCTAAAGCCAGAGAAGATCAGTAGCGTCACAAAGAGAAACATCATTCCTGAAGGAAAGACATACATTGAAAACATTTTCTACCTTTTATTCGTGAAAATTATTAAATGTAATGTCGTGGACTTGCAGAGATGTTTAAAGGTAGTCTGTACATTTGAATTGATTTTGTCCTTAATTCATTTTGCACATGGTCAGAGACCATTTTTTGGTAAAATATTTTTTAGGTTTTTCATTTTCCAGCACCAGCAAAAGCAGAAACCACACATTTGAATGAAAATTACATAGAAGCGTCAAATAATATTCAGCATTCGACTATTCAGTGCTGGTTTTGTCCCTGACTTTTACACACAGAAATCCTCTGGATTCTCAAAATCTTTTAATAATGTTATGGACTGTATATGGTGAATCCCCCAAATTCCATGCAGTTGTGCACTGGGAAACTGTGCTCATGGCTAAGTGCTCCTTTTATACACAGTCATAATTCACCTGCTTACCTTCCAGAAGTACCGACATATTGATCATTCTACTAATTTCCCAGTCCTAAGGCCTTAACACAGCAAATGTGATTTACTTGTGTATGATTTATTTGGATGAGTGTACTTTAAATGAAGCATATGTATAAATAAAGTCTTGCACACCATGATTTTCCTGTTCTCCTTTCTTTTTTCCAATCTGGAAATCATCCTGCAAAATGTTTCTCTATTTAAAGAGAACCAAATGAATTCTTGATATTCTGCTCATAAAATGTGTCACAATCGTGTGTATGGATGATAAATTCATATCTAAATATTTCACATTTTAGTGTCATTTATTTGCTTTGCATTTAGGTTGTAATTGCCTTTACATGCATGAAAATAGCTTTAAGCATCAAAATTGGAATTAGTGTATATTTACAAACAATGAAGTTGTTAAAATATTATCATTTTTACATCAGTTTATTAGCAAAAATAGCTGGTGCACAATTTAGTATATATCATCAACAAATAAGGTCAAATCAAAATCTTCCAGTTTGTGTGTGTGTGTGTGTGTGTGTGTGTGTGTGTGTGTGTGCATTAGTACTAGTTTATCATGTTTAGATAAAATCACAACAGATTTGAAACTTCTATTGTTTATACTAATGTGAAGCACCCAGAAATTTTGAAAACCAATAAAACTGGCATAGATTTTGCTTTACAATATATTTTGGTTAAACAGTCACTGATAAATATGAATAGATATGAGATATGAATTCAAGATCTCAACACACATGAAAAAACAGCAGTTTAACAGTCCTGATATAAATATTGTGGTTCCTGCTAATTTGTTATTTTTCTTCATTTTCATGTTTTCTTAATAAAATGTGTGCATTATGTGTGTATTACGTTATTTTCACGCTGAATGTATGTCACAGATGCAGTACAAAGCGCAGCTGTACTTCACGGAATGTGCCACAGTGAGAGAAACAATAACTGTCAAGCTCAAGTTTATTTTCTCACTCTATTCATTTAAATATAATGAAATAAATAATGTCACATGTAACATGTTTAATAAATAAACTCCCAGTTGAAACTCATTTGCAGTCAACAAATTCTGAATGAGTGTATGTTTACCAAAACAGTAAAACTGAGAAAGTAAAATATTAAATATCTTTGTTCATAAAGGTCAAAGTGGATTTACAAATGACTGTTTTCCGTATTTATTTACATTTTACACACAGTCCCAACTTTTACATGCTCTTATTTATAAAACTGTTTTTTTCTTTCCTATCATGTAAAAATTAGAACTTAATTTGATGGGTGTTTTTTTTTTTTGAGTAGTAGAAATTCAGTTCTAAGATTAGATTACTAATGATTCAAATTTATCTAATATTTACTTCTGACTGAATTACCACATAAGCTCCCTGGACAAAAAAATAGTCACCTTGTGTGTTTGAGGTGGTAGAACCTTCAGGCTCCTGCAGATGGCGCTGCATGAGGATGACTGAGCTAGAAATCCCTGCGGGGTGTGAGTGACGGGATCCATAGATTGGAAAGAGGTGCTACAGTGCAGGGAATGTCTCGTTCCATGTGTGGAAAATGGCTCCAAAGCAGATGTTAATGATTGGCTAAAAGGAGTGACTGCATTTGGGCGTGCCAAAGACCATAGTGTGAAGGAAGTAGCTGAATCTGCAGGTGTATGAAAGCGTACGGTCATACGGGTCTACCAGCAGTGGCTAGTATCCCAGTCTACAGGGAATTCTCCTTGGAATTGTGTCAGGGAAGGCATCCACCAAATCTGGACCAACTGTGCAGTGGGAGGTGTTGTATCTCCAGTTTAGCTGTCTACCACTATTGCTTTCTGAGCCCATATGTTAGGAGTAGTTCTATATATACAGAGATCAATGATGATTCTGTATGTATACATTTAGAAGTGTAATTAAATGAAGCAGGTCTATTGGAGTTCTGTTAAAACAATGTCTGAGAGAAACCAAGAGAGATTTATAGTTTCATGTGTTAAGTAGATTGATGTAGTCAGAGAGTGGGTTTAAACTATACTGGTTAATAACAAAGGTAATATAATTAGTACAGAATAAAATGAATAAAGCATGTTTGCATAAAAAGAGAAGATAGAAAGAAAATTACTAAGTGTTTGTACATGTGCCATTAAAACTCACACAGTCACAACATTAAATCTACAAAGAAAGCATGAAATATTACATAAATGAAGAAAAAACAACTAATGAACACAACAGTCAGAACTGGAAAACAAGGACCTGTTCATATTTCTATGTATGTTCATTAACTGATCACATGACTCACTGAAGGTGATGGAAATTTTTGAAAATTTAACCTGTCTAATCATAAAGCTGAGAGCAGAGTTACCTGTTTCTGAGGTCAGTCTTCAGAGTCACATTAGAAGTGTATATGAAGTCCAATCGTAACAAGACCAGGCAAGCCTAGTTTTTATAAACCTCCATCAACTGGGCAGCAATGATCAGACTTAATGTTAAATCTCACCGACTTCCCCCGTTATACCCAGCTCAGTAGCTAAAAATCTTGGGTCATAATTGACTCTGATTTATCATTTGATCAACACATAAATAATATTACTAGGATAGCTCTGTTACTAGGATAGCGCCGTAACATCGCTAAGCTAAGAAATGCATTATACCTGCATGATGCAGAAAAATTAGTACATGCCTTTATTACCTCCAGACTAGACTACTGTATCTCACTACTGTCAGGATGTTCTAATAGAAACTTAAGTAAACATCAAGTAGTTCAAAATGCTGCAGCTAGGGTCCTTACCAGAACATTTTATCATATCAGCCCAGTTTGGTCAGCTCTTCACTGGCTCCTAGTTAAATTCTGTATTGATTCTAAAATTCTTCTATTGACATATAAAGCCTAACACGGGCTCGCTCCTGATTACCTCCTGATTACTTATTTTCTATTATGAACCTTGTCGTTTACTAAGGTCACAGGGTGTTGGCTTCTTATTAGTACCTAAAATTAATAAGGTATCAGCAGGGGGAAGAGCCTTCTCTTATAAAGCCCCCCAACTATGGAATAACCTTCCAGAAAATGTCCAGGACTCTTTAAGTCTAGGTTAAAAACGTACTTATTTAGCTTAGCTTTTGGTCATTAATATCCCCCTACCCACCCCTTTAAATAAATAAAGGCCGCAGATCCAGGGGTTCATGGGCAGAGGGTTTTATGGTAAAATAAGATGCTGGTGCTGTCGTCCCGCCACTGCACCCGATCACTCAGTTGATGGTGGAGTGGATGGATGCCAGTGTTTCAGGGTGCTCCCAAGTCTGTGTCACCTTCTGGCTCTGTCCTTTCAGCCAGGCTGTAATAGTCAGATGCTGGAGTTGCTGCCACACTCTGGAAATGTTCATACTTCCTGTGTTCTGTAATTAGTCCCAAACAGAGCTAGCTGTCTCTCTTTACTCTTACCGAGCTAACGGCTGCCCTCCGGTCCGGCCTGATACCGAGGCTTTCCTGCTACCCGCCTCTGACCAGCTGCCTTCCTGCCCAGCCAGACACTGAAGGAAGATTGACCGGGTTTCCCTGCCAACTGCCCCTGACCAGCTGCTTACTTGCCCAGCCTACCACCAATGAAGGACTAACCAGGCTTTCCCACTGCAGACTAATTTTTCCGCTATTGCTATCTGCATCGGACTATTATTTCACAATTATTTCTTCATTAACTTCATCATCACCATGACAACGACTAGATCAGCATAATTAGATACTCAATTGAAAAATGTAGTTTTGACCACTGGACGATGGGTCCCCCCATGTGAGTCTGGTTCCTCTCAAAGTTTCTTCCTCCAACTTGAGTGAGTTTTTCCTTGCCACCATCGCCTCCGGCTTTCTCACCAGGGGCTTCTTTCTTTCTTCTTTTCTTTTCTCTCCTTAATGAATTATTACTACTGAATTTCTGTAAAGCTGCTTTGAGACAACATCAGTTTTAAAAAGCGCTATTTAAATAAATTTGATTTGATTTGAACTGCACTGCTTTATCATGCAAGTGTCTGTTTTATAACATATATAGTTATATACAGAACTTTGTTTTGAGTGACATATGGACATATGATCACCTACCTGCAGCATGTAGAGAAAGTCCAAGTTTGTCCAACAATAATATTAATAATAATAATAATAATTGCAAAAAAATTTAGTAAATTAATTTTAGTAGTGACGTTACCTTATTGCATTAACAGTACAAATATCTATGAAGACAGATTTGACTTTCCAGCTGTTCTCCGATTTTCTCTTTATGATAGGATGCTATAATGATTTCTAGCTTGTTCTAATGGACTTTCAGGATCAGACTCTGGCTCAAACTGATAAAACATCAATTTAGATGCCTCTACACTTTCCACTGACTTATGCAATTAAGATTTTGTGTCATTAAGATGCAGATGAGTCATTCAGAGTTTGATGTGGAGGAGCTAACTGTAGAGAAACATACAGACTCCAGCACCAGAAACGACCAGCAGCTCTGTATGTGTCTTCTGAGTTTAATGTTGAAGGTAAAATAGTGGAAAATCTGAGAAAAGGTCTAAAACACTCTGCATGTACTTTTATCAAACAAGGTCTCAGGCTTTAGACAGTGTCATTCCATGCATTTGTAATTCCATGCATTAATTTTCTGTGAGGGATGTTAGAGGCATTTCAATGAAAAGGCTACATTATTTTGTTTACATTTGAAACATTTAATTCTACACAAATATTGAAATGTCTGGGAATTCTTGTTTGACAGCTACAAACCCATTTCAGTCTTCACTTTTCTAGAGTCTAGACTGACTGGTAACTATAACTAGTATCAGACTCTAACAAGTGTCCAGTGCTGGGAATCGGACTCTTCTAGACTTACAGAATCACACCTACAGAACTACAGATCAGGTCTGTAAGTCTCTGTGATGAAGCTGCTGTAACACATATACAGTTAGTTAACCACAGACCTGTATTTAGAAGAATCAGCACTTCAAGAAGAGCTCGTCATACATATTCATTATAGTTAGAATCGTTCACAGCAGGAATCCATCCAGTCTGCCTTTTACAAGCTGATTAATCAAAGTCAGTTACACCGTTTCTTAAACTACCTTTACATACTACTACTAGAGTTTAGAATAGCTCATATTTGATCTGCAGTGCAGTGATTTGGTCAGCTGTGCTGTGTGGTCAGTGATTTGGTCAGCAGTGAGCTGTGGTCAGTGGTTTGGTCAGCAGTGACGTGTGGTCAGTGGTTTGGTCAGCAGTGCTGTGCAGTCAGTGGTTTGGTCAGCAGTCCTGTGCAGTCAGTGGTTTGGTCAGCAGTGCTGTGTGGTCAGTAGTTGGGTCAGCAGTGCTGTGTGGTCAGTAGTTTGATCTGCAGTAGTTGGATCTTCCATATTCTGCCACAGTATGATCATATTTCAAGCTTTTCCTGAAACCAAAACTGAAGTTACAGCACCTGATACAGCGTCTGTCATAAAGTGGAGCATGGCTTCTCATGTTGATCAGGTGACTGTGGATCAAAGTCTCTATTATAACTTAATTATAGTTATTAATTTAATGCATGTATGTACAATCCGCATGTCTTTAAAGACATAATCTTCTGCTCTAGTATTATAAGTACTAGATATCAGAACTGAAATCTCAGGACCAAGAGCATGTTCAGAAAATCACACAAACACCAACTTGTTTTCACTTCTCAAGAACGGAATAAGAATCTGATATGTTTTCATACCAGTGCTTATTTTTCTTTCTTTCTAGTTCTCCACTTCTAGTCTAGTTCTAACTTTTTGATTGATGACGATGATTTTTCCTTTATCTCACCATTAACAACCAGGTAGGATTGCAGGATACAGAAGACAACAGTTATAACTAGCAGATGTTCAGGAGCCTTAACAGAGTTTAAGGAATGTCCAGAACTAGGAATGTGACTCTGATTTCTGTTGTTACGTTTCTTGATTGAGCTCACTGAACAAGAACTGAACAGAATATCTGATTTATATCTGTTTCAATAACTACTTTCAGTTCAGAACTCCAGAGCAGGTCTGCATGTCTCTGTGATGAAGCTCCTGTAACACAGTTACAGTTAGTTAAGGACATGTCTGACTTTAGAAGAACACACACTTCAGGAGGAGCTCATCATACAGAATCATTATAGTTAGAATCATTCACAGAAAGCAGATCATCTGAGGATCATTCATTATACTAGCTGTACGCAGTGTTGGGTAGTAATGGAATGTGTGAAGTCTTTGTGGAGTGAAATGCTAATTGAAATCTCCTGAGCAGCAAAACTTATTTTAGTAAATATGAATTTCTGAGCTTTTGAATGATATAACTGACATAGCCTCCAAGTTACACCTAGTATGCACAAATGTACATGTGTCATTATGAACACTGGATAACTTAAGGCACCATCATGAACTATTATCATACTATTTTAACTATTGGGGTACCATGCTTTTATTTTATAATTCTGTTAAGATCATTATTAACTCATAATGAATGACACAGCAACACATTATTCATGATCTATCATAAACAAATTACTTATTCATAGACATTTGAACTCTATACTCCACAATAGGGTAGAATAAAACCTGTCTGTTTTTTACATTATAGTCAGAGCTTTTAAGATGTTTTGAAGTGGAACTGAATAAAAAT
>CM067495.1:20633926-20651592 GCA_034552555.1 Semaprochilodus insignis | reverse complement strand
CTAACACACATACTTAGCCGTAAACAGCAACTATGCAAAATAGTAAATGATTATAGCACTATAGATAAGACAATCACTGCACTAATGCTAATCTAAAATGATACACTCCCTCAAATATGTCACTCTGGCACCTGTGTGTGTACTATAATTTGATTTATCTGAGCTGGAAAATCATGGATGGTGGTAATAATATGATTGATTGTGCAGCCCTGTCCCTACCCAAATTACGTCTGCTCAGGACTACTCATATGACGATTCTTCTGATTTGCATCATGAACTGGCAACAAATTTTATATGTATCAACGTAAATGGTATTCAAGTATTTCATACATGGACTCCAACCTTTGGTACTCTAGAAAATGGAGGTGAAAGAAAAGACGTGATATGTTCCATATCTGAAATATGGAAAGTATCTAAAATGAAAATAAAAATACCTAATGTCATACAAATTATGTGAAATAACAATTATTCTGACAGTAAAACTGAAAGATATTGACTACCCTGTCTCATATTTCAGAAAGAAATATCACTATAGAATTTTATGTAAAAGATATAAAAATACATAGGTTGTATATAATAGAGATTATAATGATCTTTGCTGCATCGATTTATTCCACATTTTCTGACTATACTGTGCTGTCTGCTGTATTTACTCTCCCTTTGCAGATTGTCCATCTGTAATTTCACTGCAGAGTCTTGCAAATCTCTCATATCTGCCTTACAAACAAAAATATCCTTCCTGAAGGAGCTGGATCTATGCAGCAATGAGCTGCAGGATTCCATAAGGGAGCTGCTCTCTGCTGGTTTGAAGACTGGAGACTGTAAACTGGAGATACTCAGGTCAGTGTTTCTATGAATTTATTCTAGAAGGAAGCCCTTAGAATTTAAAGACCATATAGGACCATAAGAGCTAATATGTCTTTATTTGTAAATGACCTGTATTGTAGTGAAATACTGAAGCACTGTGTTGAAAGTCAAATTTTGCTGCAAGTTTGTCAACAGCTGCTAGTACAGAGATACTGGCACTGTTGTATCGAAGTTTTAATTAAAGCAGATAAATTACTATTTGAAACAACATGTAAGTTTAATCAAGCTTATGCTGGAGTGTCTGAGCTACTACAGAGAGATTTGATAGCTAAATATAGAAAACAAAATGAGTAGTTAATATGCACTTGAAAAAAGATATTTCATCTGTTCTGCTACACAGGAAACATGATGGTGCAGACTCCATTTGCTCATGTCACTGCGCTTTTCTCCTGGTCTCTGTACTGCCACTCAGACCTAAACACAGCCTTATTAATCTCCAAAATAATCTATTAGTTCTATATTATCTGTCCAGCATAGCTTATGGCAGAATTGAGGACAAACAGAACTGAAATGATTGTTTATTCAGCAATAAAATGCTTACAAAATCTAAGATAAATAACAATCAGAATACGACTTCAGATCTGCGTATAAGATGATGGCAATGAAAGCATTAGTTAAGTGTCATCAACATAACAGTGGTACGAAAAGCCATGAGAGGTAATTACTTCACCAAGAGAATGTGTGTAGATGTGGACTGTTTCCATGGTACCTGGTAATGGTGCTCCTCCAGGTAGGACGCGAACCACTTAAATGTAGTGCCAGTGATTCCCAGGTTGGTGAGGAATGGCAGGAGGATTTTGTGGTTGTAGAAAGGTCAAGAAGAATCAGAACTGATGACAGTTTTGCTGATCTTGCTGCCTAGAGCCTCTTAGTCACTATGAAGGCAGTTTCTGTTGATTGTTCTCGGTTTGAAGCCAGACTGGTTGGGGTCCTGAAGTTAGTTCTGGGTGAGAATGAGAAAGAGTTGGTTATAGATGGCACGTTCAAGAATTTCTGAAAGAAAATAAAGTGATACCGCTGCGTAGCTGCTGATGTCTGAGCTGTCTAGAATCATTCTTACCAAATTTTCAGTCGTAAATTGCATATCCATAAAAATATTTAATGTAGGCCAGTAGAAGGATAGTATTATTCAAACTAGAGAAATCTTTTAGTCACTGGATGGTAAAACATCAGGTTTTGGTCTTAGATGAGTATCAGAAACTGATGAACACTGAGTGAACACATGTACTTTCTTAGACAATATTGTGTTAATTTTTTACGTTCTTTTATGTACTGTATTATTACAAATAAAATTAAATATATATATAAAATAATAGCCTCTGCATGTAAAAAATAATATCCTGTGCTTTTCTCTTTGGACATGTTCCCTCTGGGTGATGTTATTAGGAAACTTGATATTAATTTTCATAGCTAGGCTGATGACATGCAATTACACAACTCTTTTGGATAATCTAGACTTGGCAGAAAGACTTAGATGCAGTGTGTCACATATTTCTCAGTGGAGTCACATCATTTTCTACAACTAAATGAAGAAAAAAATGAAATATTGATTCTCTGTACTAAACTTGAAAACTACGAAACCTAGGTGTGATCTTAGACTCTGAGCTCAGTTTTGTCCCACATGTTAACGCAGTCACTTTAAGAAATGTTGCTATTCATGTGTTTGTTCCAGCAGAAGTGATCACTGTAATCCTCTCCTTTACTGGGGTTCCTAAAAAAACTGTCTATCTCCTGTATCTCGTACAGAACGCAGCAGCTCGGATCCTAACAGACCCTAAACACAGAGCTCACATCACTCATGTTCTGAACACAGAGCTCATATCACTCCTGTTCTAAAAGAGCTGCACTGGCTGCCGGTATCTTTTAGAATAGACTTTGAAGTTCTGCTGCTGGTCTATAAGGCTCTAAATAATCTAGCACCTACTCATCACTCTGTTATGTTCCAACCTGTAATCTTAGATCAACAGATGCTGGCCTTCTCCATTCTACATTCAACATTTAAGAACGTATCTCTTTAACTCACAGCCTTTAGTTTAAAACTACAGTAACATGGTATTTATATGTATGTATGTATGTATGTATGTATGTGTGTGTGTGTGTGTGTGTGTGTGTGTGTG
The DNA here is from genome assembly GCA_034552555.1 of Semaprochilodus insignis. Lineage (NCBI taxonomy): Eukaryota > Metazoa > Chordata > Actinopteri > Characiformes > Prochilodontidae > Semaprochilodus > Semaprochilodus insignis. The sequence goes on along the minus strand of CM067495.1, from coordinate 20,648,608 downwards.
TACGTATGTATATGTGCATTTATTTATTTATTTATTTATTTATTTATAATCCTGTCTGTAAACAGTGCCTGCTGGAAAATAATGTTTTTTTGTTCATGAATGTAAATGTTATGTTATACACTTTCATACTATATATACTATTCATTTAAAAATCATCCAGAGGGAATCAACCAACAGTAATAAAACTTTTCAATTATTCAAGCTGTTTGCTAGGATGGGCCTTAACGCTGTACCTGACTGACTATATAAGGTTGTCCTGTTGTTTTCCATTCTGACTCATGCTGTTGTGTTGGTAGCATCCTTTGCACATGGAGTATGCCTCAGAAAAGACCTTGACAGCAATTTGAGCAGTTGGAAGAGTTTGAAAGGGGTTGCATTGTAGGGCTCCGTGAAGCAAGATCCTATCGATTTATTGAATACTATTCCGTGTGGATACTACCATAGCATGTTTTTGGCAGCAGTGGTTAGAATAAAGCATGCAACGGTGACATGAAGGATCTGGGAGACCTACATGATCACTGGAAAAAGAACCAATGAAATGTCCAACGTGAACAAAGTGACCCAACAGGCATGACTGCAGACATTCAGCGAGTAGTAATGCTCTCTACAAGACCAGCACCATTAGTGCTGTTAGTGCCAACACCATTGGCAGACAGCTGCACAACGCAGGACTACATGCACGCAGACTGTTATGATGAATGCCCTTAACATCACGTCAGTCATTGCAATGGTGTCGTGCCAGACTGTCATGGAGTGACTCAGAATGGCAGCGGATCATCTTCAGTGACAAGTCCCGATTTTGTCTTGGTGGAGACGACCAACGAATCCGTGTGTAGAGGCACCGTGGTCAGCGCCAAGATGAATAGGTTGTCATGCATTACATGTCCAGAAGGCCTGGTGTCACCAACTCCTGCAAAATCTGCAGTGTGCATGAGAATATTCAAGCTGCATGGGATGGATTATCACAAGACACCATTAGGAACCTCTACAACTCCATGTCGAGACGTCTGGCATGTTGGGTTAGCAAACACGGCGGCCCGACGCCATACTGAGAGACACTACTCCTGTATGTGTAGATCAATAAATATTGATATCAGTCTAAATTTATCATCATTTATTTTCCCTGGTAACCTTTATCTTCCTTCCCAACAGACCTGCTAGCCAACACTATTTTTCGATTAGTGCATTTGGTCAACTTGAAATTAGAAAAAAAAAAACAGTAACTGTATCATATGCAGCAAATTGCACATCAACCTGACACCAAATAACCTGCAGGACGATTTAGTTTTGCAGTGATATGTGAACAAACATGATCTACATAGAAGAGTAATCAACATTCCTTGGCATGGGGTGAATCTATTATGGTTTTGGGTTGTTTGGCAGTTAGTGACATAGGAAACATTTCACAGGTAAATGGAAGTATAGATTCCATCAAATATAATTCTAGAAGCAAATGTGAGTAAAGAAACTGAAACTGAAGAGGCTGGTTTCTTCAACAGGATAATAATTCAAAACAAACCTCACAATCCACCATGAACTACTTCTTAACTGGTCATTTTTAAATTCTTTGCTGGAGTGGTAGTATTTTCTTCTTTTCACTTTTCTTGAAAATAAAAATATGACTTAAAAATATGGATAAAATAAAAACAAACATTTGCATACAACTGTAAGGTCATACCAGAGTTTAAAATCAAAATACATTATGTGTGTAAATTTGAAGTAGGAATTGGAATCCTCTTCCACTCCATGACCATATCACGGAGCTGGTGGATGTTAGAAACCTTCTGTTTGAGGATGCGCCACAGATGCTCAATAGGGTCTAGGTCTAGAGACATGCTTGGCCAGTCCAGCACCTTTATCCTCAGTTTCTATAGGAAGGCAGTGGTGGTCATGGAGGTGTGTTTGGGGTGGTTATGATGTTGGAATACTGCCTTGCGGTCCAGTTCCCGAAGGAGGGGGATCATGCTCTGCTTCAGTATGTCACAGTACATGTTGGCATTCATGGTTCCCTCAGTGAACTGTAGCTTCCCACAGCCGGCAGCACTCATGCAGCCCCAAACCATGACACTCCCACCACCATGCTTGACTGTAGGCAAGACACACTTGTCTTTGTACTCCTGACCTGGTTGCTGCCACACATGCTTGACACCATCTGAACCAAATGAGTTTATCTTGGTCTCATCAGACCACAGGACATGGTTCCAGTAATCCATGTCCTTAGTGTGCTTGTCTTCAGCAAACTGTGTGTGGGCTTTGTTGTGCATCATCTTTAGAAGAGGCTTCCTTCTGGGACGCAGCCATGCAGACCAGTGTGATACAGTGTGCAGTGTATGGTCTGAGCACTGACAGGCTGACCCCCCACCCCTTTAACCTCTGCAGCAATGCTGGCAGCACTCCTACGTCTATTTTCAAAAGACAACCTCTTCAACCTGTTCTGAGTGGACCCTGTCCTGTTAAACCGCTGTATGGTCTTGGCCACCGTTTCAGGGTGTTTGGTTCTTCTAATAGCCTCAGCTGTCTTTATGTAGAGCTGCACTTCTTTTTTCAGATCCTCAGAGAGTTCTTTGCCATGAGGTGCCATGTTGAACTTCCAGTGACCAGTATGGGAGAGTGTGAGAGTGATAACATCAACAGACCTGCTACCCATTCACACCTGAGACCTTGTGACACTAACGAGTCACATGACACCGGGGAGGAAAAATGGCTAATTAGGCACAGTGTGGCCTTTTTCACCTAGGGGTGTACTCACTTTTGTTGTCGGTGGCATTACATTAATGTCTGCGTGTTGAGTTATTTTGAGGGCACAGCAAATTTACACTGTTATACAATCTTCAGTGTCCATTAAAAAGATATACTAAAATATTTTCAAAAATGTGAGGGGTGTACTCACTTTTGTCAGATACTGTAGGTCTGTTTTATTCAGACTCCATTAGTGGGCCTAATTTATAGAAACAATTAGCTGATTCGGTAACTAATCTTGGCTAGGTAGCTAACCAAAGTGGGTAGGGTGTTCTTTTAAGGCGGTCTTTTTTTTTTTTTAGTAACATGCTTGATAATGCTTAAATCTAAGCTAATGTGAGCTAAGCCCAATGAGTAGCAAAACTCTGTGCTTTAGATATTAAACACAAAGATGAGTAATTTATGTACAAGCAGAATCAGAATCAGAATCAAGCTTTATTCGCCAAGTATGTTCACACATACAAGGAATTTGTTTTTGGTTACAGTAGCTCACAGTGCACAGAGAGTAACAACATAACACACACTACACACACACACACACACACACACACACACACACTTCCTAACACATACACCCACACACACACACAATACCTTACATACCTGTAAACCTTACACTATGTGTAGCTGTATATGTAGCTGTATATGAAGCAGAACATACTGTCAGGAGTCTCAGCCCTTCCTTAGCACTAATATTCGATTTTGATTTAATTTTGTTTGGTGTCACGTCATGTCTTGTCTTGCCCCTGTTTATCTACGTTTTCTCTGGTTTTCCGTTTCTGTCTTTCTCTTGTCATTTCCATGTGCCTTTTGTTGTCTTGTTCCATGTGCTTCTGTTTGTTTTGGTTATTGCTCCTCCTGTTTCCACCCTCTTGTCAGGCCTCTCACCTGTCCTTAGTTAGTCTTTGTTCATTTATACTCCCTGTTGTTCCCTTTGTTCTTGCTTGGTGTTTTGTCTCCATGTCTGTTGTATTTGTAATCCTGTTCTCAGTCATTTCTCATTTCTCATTACTACAGTATGTCCTTTTACTGGGAATGTTTATTTCGACTGTTTCGCTTTAAATACTTTTCTAAATCATTATTATTACATGAATTATGCTTTAAAGTATGTGTTTTGTGTTTGTTTGTAGACTAGCTTTGTGTAATCTGGATGACAAGATGTGTGAAAATCTTGGATCACTTTTAAAACTGGAAATCTCCTCCCTGAAAGAGCTGGACCTTAGTAATAATGATGTGCAGGACCCAGGTGTAGAGCTGCTCTCTGCTGGACTGACGAGTTCACACTGTAAACTGGAGATACTCAGGTCAGTTTTTCAGTATATTGCTGAATCATAAATATTAAGCCATTTTTTCAGTACTTCATCTATATGTCTTTTGATCTATAGAACATGAGATTTCTACTGAATTTAAATAATAAATGAATAAATAAAAAAATGCTTTAAATAATAAATAAATGTTCTAACGTGTGTGTTCTACAGGACAGAATGATTGTACAATGATTGAAACTTGATTCAAATGCTTAAATACATCAGTGTATTCCCAACCATCTGTATACACCATGGGCCAAATAACGATCTGGAAAAATGCACTACAGAACATTTCATACACATAATCATTCAGCATCATGCCATTACATTCAGTCTGTTGTGAACAGGTTGAATGTAACATAACTGCTCTCTCTGGTGCAGACCAGAGTAGGATGTTGCCCTGTTTAGTCTTTGTTGATCTAAGTAGTTTTTCTTTATGATCTTAGTGAAGTTTTCCTGGTCCAACCTTGTTTTCTCTCAGTAATTCTTTTTTAAGCTCTGAGTTTTTCTTGATACTGTCATCCATGATGCTGCTCATTAGAGGATCTCTAGTAAAGAGTGCTGTAGTGCTAAGTGCTACACAGATGTCTAAGGCTGTATAGTAAATCATATTTTGCTATGAGTTAACTCAATTAACACACACACACACATGCAGATGGCGCTGCATTAGGCTGATTGAGCTAGAGGTGGGGTTAAGAAAGAAGAGAAGAGGGGGTACAGTGCAGTGAATGTCTTGTTTGGTGTGTGGAAAATGGTTCTCAAAGCAGATGGTAATGATTTGTAAAAAGGAGTGTTTGCATTTGGATATGTCAAAGGCCATAATGGGAAGGAATAGCCGAATTTGCAAGTGTATGGAAGCTTACGGTCATACAGGTCTACCAGCAGTCACAAGAAAACCCAGTCTATAGGAAATTCATGTCAGAAAAAATGACACTGATTAACAGGGACTGCAGGCATGTTTTATGGTATGTTCATGGTATGCATTTCTCTGTGGAGTGTTCTTTCAGAAATTGATTATGAAGGATCTGCATTAACTTCTAGCAGCAATTCTACACAGGTGAAGCACACCTGCAGTCTCTGTCAGTTAGTTTCATCTTTTGGCCACAGTTCTGATGAGAATTTGAAGAAATTGGAATTCTCAGACTAACATTGTTTGCTAACAGAATGTTGCAATTGCTCCTTTGTCCTGAACAAGTTCAAAGTGAAGTTCAAAATTTACGAAAGACAATGGTCTACATTCTACAGGAAATTGATGATCTACGTAAGACAGAGTTATATTATACTGAAATATTCTCCTCAATTTCTCCAGTTGTCAACAACTTCTGAATTAAATGGGATATAAAAGTTAAAAAAAAGTTTAAAGTAGTTTAAAAGAAGTTTAAAAATGACACAGAGTTCACCATTCTGTTTTACAGGGTTACAAAAGTTTTGTTTATAATAGACGGTACAAATAGGTAGAGATATGAAAAATACACCACACACTAGCTGATCATTTAACGCAGTGCTATGTTTAAAATGTATTTAAAATGTTTAAAATGTATTTAAAAATGACAGATTATATTTAGAAGATCATTAATCAGTCAATCAACATTTATTTGTATAGTGCTTTGTTTAACGAATGTCTCTAACAGCTTTACAGGAAAGCAGATTATGGAAGGAAAAGAAAACAAAAAAGAGTCCATGTATAGACTTAAGACTTAAGTTATTAAATGGGATTGTTTGTTAAGAAATAATAAGGTGAAAATAGGTGCAAAAAGGTGACAAAGAATGTGAATCTCAAAAAACATTATTCTTTGGCATATGTAATTAATTCCAAATACTGAATGCTGTCCTTGACTTTGAGATCTGACACTCTGTTTTAATATGTTTCTGTTAAGTTCTGTTTACCAATATGAACATTCTCTCTCACACTATCATCTTATTCTTCTCCTCTCTCTGCAGATTATCTGGTTGTATGATCACAGAGAAAGGCTGCTCTTCTCTGGCTTCAGCTCTGAGTTCAAACACCTCACACCTGAAAGAACTGGATCTGACCTACAATCACCCAGAAGAGTCAAGAGGGAAGCCACTGTCTGTTAGACTGGAGGATCCACAATGTTCACTCAACACTCTCAGGTATCATTTTCGGAATGGTGTGGGTGTTAAAATAGGGGGGGGGGATCAGAATCATAAAACTATTGAACACAGTAATTATCTACTGCTCTCATTCTCCCATTCTCACTCACCTAGACTGCTCTCACTCACCTCCATCTACTCTCCTTCAACAAGACTGCTTTTATTCACTTAGACTGATTTTACTCTACAAGACTGCTCTCATACTTATACACTAAACTCATTCAGCTAGACTAGTCACACTCTCCCACACTGCTCTCACACACCTAGACTGCTCACTCTCTCCTACACTGCTCTCACTCACCTAGACTGATCACACTCTCCTACACTGCTCTCACTCACCTAGACTGCTATCATTCAGCTATACTGCTCACACTCTCCTAGACTGTTCATCCTCAGCTAGATTGGTCACACTCTCTTACGCTGCTCTCACTCACCTAGATTGTTATCATTCCCCTAGACTGCTTTTACTCTTCCAAACTGCTCTCACTTGTCATCAGTAGGTCATATATCAGTAGGTTCCTTTAATAATCAGACTAATTCTACTCTAAATCTAATCTAAAACAAAGAGTCACCTTTCTCCACCAACTCAACAAAGTTAGGAGAAAAGTAAAAGGCTTCGATTAGCATTCAGCTAACAGTTGGTTTCTCAGGGTGGTTAAGCCAGCAGGTTTTAGATGATAATCATGCAATCATCCTTTGAAAACGAATGAAGATGACCAGGGTGTTTCTTGTGTATTTTCATCATGTATGCAGCATGGAGCTGCTCCGATCTGATTAGCTGAAACAGAACTGAATAATCTCCAGTTTTATGCACATTTATTTTTATTCTGTCGTGGTTATTAAAATAAAAGTAGTGAAGTAAAAGTGATATGATTTAATTTTACTCCAACAAGTACCGTTACAGGGAAATCTGTACTGAAATACAGTAATGAGAGTAAATGTCGTTTGTTACAAGTGAGATGATGTTAGTTATTGGGGGGCATCAATATTTTCGAGTTGAGTGAATTTTCGTCTAAAAGTGGACTCTCAACTCCTTTACCAGGAATCAGCAGGTGACTGAGTAGGTGGCATAGCTCTATTGTGCATAATGCCTTATTTTGTGCTAGTGTGCTCATACTGTCTTTTCTGTACTGTGGGGCTAATAATTAACATACAACTGACTTCAGGATTCAGTAACACTTTCAGTTGTACCAACATTGTGCCAGTTTCAAAGTCAGCCAAGGTTACCACCTTAAATGACTGACACTCAGTTGCTCTGACCTCCATCATAAGCAAGGCAGATGGTTAGAGACTTCATCTGTTCCTCACTACCTCCTACCCTGGACCCACTGCAGCTTGCCTACCGATAAAATAGATCCACTGCCCTTTCCCATCTGGACAACAAGAGCACGCATGTGAGAATGCTGAGCTGTAGTACACAAACAGCATTCTCCCCTGGAGGCTTAACATTAAGCTTCAGGACCTGGGTCTGAACTGTTCTCTGTCCAACTGTATCGTGAACTTTCTGCAGGCTGACAGCAGGTGGTAAAGATGGGTGGCATCACCTCCTCTTCACTGACCCTTAACACCAGTGCCCCGCCGCGCTGTGTGCTCAGCCCTGTCTTGTACTCCCTGTACACCCATGACTGCACAGCCAGACACAGCTCCAGTGTCAGCATTAAATTTGTAGATGACACAACGACTGTGGGTCTGATATCCAAAAACAACAAGAAGGCTTACAGACAGGAGGTCAGCTCTTTGATACGCTCTTGCCAGGAGATTAACCTTTCTCTCAGTGTCAGCAAGACCAAGGAGCTGATATTGGACTTCATGAAGCAGGAGAAAGTGCACACCCCCATCACTATCCATGGGCCCACTGTAGCGAGGGTCAGCAGTTTCAAGTTCCTCAGTGTCCACATCACAGAGGAGCTCACATAGACTGACCACACCACACGGGTGTGCACAGCAGCACCTCTTCTTCCTCAGACGGCTGAAGAGGTTTGGCATGAACTCCCCCATCTTCAGAACATTTTACACATGCACTGTGGAGAGCATTTTAACAGGCTTCAGAACATTTTACACATGTGCTGTGGAGAGAGCATTTTAACAGGCTTCAGAACATTTTACACATGTACTGTGGGGAGCATTTTAACAGGCTTCAGAACATTTTACACATGTACTGTGGGGAGCATTTTAACAGGCTTCAGAACATTTTACACATGTACTGTGGAGAGAATTTTAACGGGATTCAGAACATTTTACACATGCACTGTGGAGAGAGCATTTTAACAGGCTTCAGAACATTTTACACATGCACTGTGGAGAGAGCATTTTAACGGGATTCAGAACATTTTACACATGCACTGTGGAGAGAGCATTTTAACAGGTTCCAGAACATTTTACACATGTACTGTGGAGAGCATTTTAACGGGCTTCAGAACATTTTACACATGTACTGTGGAGAGCATTTTAACAGGTTCCAGAACATTTTACACATGTACTGTGGAGAGCATTTTAACAGGCTTTAACGGGCTCCATCACCACCTGGTATGGGAACTGCACTGCCATAGAGAGGAATTTCTTAATACTCTGCTATAACTGTTATAACTCTGCTATATACCCTTGTTATAACTGAATAAGAGAGTGAAACAAGACTGCAGTTTGAGTCTGAGTCTGAGCCCCAGGGAACCTAAATCTTTCTTCCTAATGAAGTTAATTTTGTTCCTCTGGGCTGCAATATACATGTACTCAGTAGTCTAATAAATGTGAACTGGGTGGTCCTAAACTTGGGCAACTCTTCCAGAAGCATTCCCCCAACCAGTCACAAGGCTGATATCTCTTACTCCTCCCACATAAACTGTATCAGACCCAGAGAAACTTAGGGAGCTAAAGCTAACTAGAATAAACGCTGGATCATGGTTTTAATTCTATATGAGTGGTGGAGGAGGCTAGGGGTGTTGGACTGAGAGCTGTCAATCAAACTGCTCACTAGAAACAACCGTTCGGTTCTCAGACAGATCTAAACAGCATTTATTGTGATAAACTGATCAGTTTTTATTGTTGTTAGTTTTTAACGTTGAATGATTAAGTAAGATTAATTACCAAATGTTCTGAGATATTAAGACTTTATTTGGCATGAATATATTTCATTATGAATTTTAATATATTGTTAATTAGTGATTTGTTCTTTATGTTACAATAATATCTAAAATAATACACTAGTTATCATTACTGTTATTACTTAATGAATAATCGGGATAGCTTAAATCAGAAATAATCATAGTCTCCTTAATATGTTATATCAAGAGAAAGACAGAGAGACAGAGAGAGAGAAAGACAGAGCGAGAGAGAGAGACAGAGAGAGACATTGAGAGAGACAGAGAGAGAAACAGAGACACAGAGAGAGAGAGAGAGAGAGAGAGAGAGAGAAGGTGTGAATGATCATTAACGTGTTTCTGTGTGTGTGTGTGTGTGTGTGTGTGTGTGTGTGTGTGTGTGTGTGTTTAGACTGGAACATGGAGGTGAGAACAGAATCAAACCAGGACTGAAGAAATGTAAGTACACACACACACACACACTCACAGACACACACACACACACACTTATGCACTCATGCACACACACACACACACACACACGCACACGCACACACACACACGCACACACACACACGTTTTTGAATTATGAATTGTGGGGACCTAACATCCTACAGACCTGAAACACATCATACTCTGTTAAAATGAACTTGTGAATCACATCACTTCAGATTCAAATATCTCTCCATAAGGGATTCTGACCTGACCTGGGGGTCACTTGTGGGGACACTGCGGGACATTTCAGGAACAGACTAAATTCCAGAGGACCCTCATTACACACATAACCTGTTTTCATTCTTTGTGAGGACCAGTTCCATGCTGAAAAAGAACACTGCTTTGTTCTTATTAATGCAGATTAAATTACTAATCCAGATAGATGCATTAGTTTAAAGAGTTATTTATTAGTACTAGAATAAGTCTTTATTCTATAATCTCCAAGAAGCGGTTATAAACACGATTACATACTGCAGCAGCTGTATCATATAAGTGTCTTACAATAAACCCAGACATACAATAAGAAGGGTTTTTCAAAAAAATAGACTTCAGATCAATTAACTATGTGTGTTGACTATGTCTGTACCTGATGAGGCTGTAAAATTCAAAGATTATAGTATTATTATATATTATGTAGTGATCAGAAAAAATCCACATGCACCAGTTTCAGTGATGATTCAGCTACATTAAGAAAGTCACATTCGACAGAGTTGTAGGAACATACGTCCTGCCCTGTAAATAGACATACTGCTGTATTATATGTATATATTCTGTAGTAAATCTGCCCAGATAATTACAGATTCACACTGTTGGGTTGTGGAGTCCTTCAAAAGTTCTAAATGCTGCCAGACTTTAGTCTTCTTCTGAGAGCTGGTTATATCTAGACTAGTTTACTAATCACTCCACCTCAGCCAAAAGATAACAGCGCATTACCCAGTGCACCAGGCTGTCCCACTAGAACATCAAATAAAAAAAATGTAGAAAAGATATACATATATATATATATATAAAATGTCTGTTTAATCCTGCTATTAATATGAACAGACACTCCTTTCGACTGCTCAACTTGTAGAATCTCAGTTGACAGGGGGCAGCCCCATTGTTCAGCTAATCGTAAACTGTCTCTGCAGTGCTGTGACCAAACCTGTCTTTAAGGTTTTAAGTGTAAACGGTTCAGCATCTGTACAGTAAACACATTCATCACCTGCTTCTCCACAACACCGATTTCATTAATGCTCCAGGGTTTTCTTTTACTGGGAGATAAAAGAAACAAATGGAAGTTTTAATGCATAAAGTGTGATAAAAGCACTGATCTATAATCAAACATTAGTACATATGTAACGATGTTTCCAGAATTGCATTTGCTGTCATTGCAACATATGTGACAGACAATAACAGTGCCTCCAACCGGTATGCAGTTTCTAAAGCTTTTAACATTAGAAACAGAAATGAATATGAATAATCAGACCTGGTTTGTACCAGTAACTATTTATTCAGGTAACTACAGTCTCCTCTGAAGGTTTTAGAAGAGACCCGGTGAACCTTGGCCTCATCAGTCCATAAAACTGGCCTGTCCTCTATATTTCTACAGTGAGGAATCAGTGGCAAGTTAAAATGCAGTCTCTACAGTGGACATGCAGGTTTACATTAAAGGAATGAAATCTGAATTAGTGACAGAGTTAAATACAGATCACCTTAAAAATCAGTCAGATCATAACTGTACTACAGTTCACTGTGTGGTGATTAAAATACACTAACACGAAACACAATCACTGTATTTCAGTCTGACCAGTGCAGATTACACAGTGTCACAGTGAAATGAAATCACTGTCCAATCACAGCCAGTCAACAGTAACCAGAAACCAGTCAACAGTAACCAGAAACCAGTCAGCAGTAATCACTCATACCTGCAAGTTCAGAGGAAATGTCCTTCTGCCACAGAGTAAACGAGGAAGCACTTTAATTCGGTAAGTACAGGATGGTGCTGAGTGGCTTTTATCTTCAGCACTGACTGTCAGGATCTGGCCCATGTTCTCAAAACAGCAAGTAAAACTTCTTGAAATATTTACATATTTTTTTAATTCCTTACTGTTTGGCTCAGTATGTCCTTTAGCTTTAATGGAAGGGAACAGAATAAATATATATATTACAGTTTTCTAATATTACAATCATATTAATAAAAACACTAAACAAAATAAACATTACCAATTGAAACATGTTATTTATTATTAAATAAAAGAACATCACAGATCAGTATAAATTCTGGTTGCTGTATATGAACATCAGTAATTTAGAGACAAAACTGTAATTTAGGAATAAACAGAACTGCAAAGGTCACACAGTTCAGTCCTTCCTGAACTGATAGGAACACTGAGACCTCACATGTAAATGGTCCAGTTCATCACGTCTATGAACAAATATAAAAGTCGATAATCTCTGAGTGACCTTACCTCTCATGTCTCTGACCTGAGCACTTGGTCTGCATCCTGGTCATCTTGCCCTGCAGTGTGTTGTGGTAATTTCGTGGTCATCACGCTCTGAAGATGAGACAGTAATTCATCCAGCAGTTCATTCTGTCTCACTGCTGTAAGACGTCTGATCCAGCTAATCCTGAGTAGAAGTGAGTGAGATACAGCAAGAAAACACTGAAACTAGAAAAGTGTATTTCCTGAAGGACACACAGAACAGTAGTACAGCTTTAACAGTTACCACTTCCTGCCAGGCTGTTAGTAGGTGTGGTTGCTATAGTATCCCAGATGGTTGCTATGGTGTTGCTAGACCATTGCTATGGTGTCCCAGGTGGTTGCTAAGGTGCTGCTAGGCAGTTGCTATGGTGTGAGGGTTGTTTGCCGAGTGGTTGTTGGGGTTGCTCAGTGTTTGCTAGATGCAGAGATGAATAAACAACATATAGAGACTCAGTATGTCAGAGTTTGGGGATCTGTCCCAAATGAGTTAATGTAGTTTGGTGTCTGTAGGTTAAAGGACACAGTAGGGTTTGAATGGAGATGAAAATTAATGGGACTGTAAGGGAGAAATGAGGGATGGGAAACAGACAAACAGACAAGTGCAGGTCAGACCAACAATGAATTTGTGCAATGCACAACCATAACTAGCAGACCAAGAGAACTCCATCACCATTCAGTTCATCAGGACACCAGAACAGACTCCACCCAAACGCAGCTCCTTACTGTCTCCCCTCCCATTAGACCCGCAGGACTGGAGCATTCAGTCCAGAAACACCTGAATGAAGATCCTAAACTCTCCTAAACTGCTGTCTTTGTCCTCCACATATTCACTACCCTGAAGTCTAACTCATACTGATGAAGCACTACTGCTCTATTACAGGGTTTCATTATCACAGTAGAGGTCTGAATACGGCCGTTCATCTGCAGGTCCTGCGTATCTGAAGCTATAAAACATCCAGTTACACATATACACAACTAGACTTTGTGGGAGCAGACAGACGTGATTAGTGGTTGATTCGAGTGGGTGTGAACATTAATAATCAGGCCTGTGCAGACCTCTATAGCACATCTATACTGTACAGTGCAGCTAACCTCTAATATACCCTGATGTAGACTAGTCTCTGATCATGTGTTGGTCTTGTACTGCTGCTCTGGAGAAGTAAGGGGTCTGTTGTTCTCCATGATGATGGTAAAACTGATCAGACAACTCCTCACTCCCTTCACTGTGATCAAACAGCTCCTCGCTCCCTTCACTGTGATCAGACAGCTCCTCACTCCCTTCACTATAATCAGACAGCTCCTCACTCCCTTCACTGTGATCAGACAGCTCCTCGCTCCCTTCACTGTGATCAGACAGCTCCTCACTCCCTTCACTGTGATCAGACAGCTCCTCACTCCTCACTCATATTACTTAAACAGTGATGTGCTTATGGAGAGGAATTTGTCCCAGACTGAAATGTAATCACTATTGTCTGAACATGTGAAGTGTGATACACAGATAACACTGTTCTTCCACACTAACACACTGAATTTGAACCAGACTGAAATATAAAACCTCCATTAACTAGTGTTCATGTCTCTCTCCCTCTTTACTGAAAGAGAATACAGCGGGATTTACATGTACAGATCAGAAAGCTGAATTAGAGTCGGAATTAAATACACTGTGGAATTAAATCAAAGCACAGCTGGATTGGTTTTAACCATGTGGTGCTTCAAACGTGGAGTCATTAAAATCAGTCATTACAGTGAAGAAGAGGAAAGCAGTGCAGAGAGACGGTGTTTAAACAGGTGGTACATGTGGTAAACGTGATCATAACCCAGGACTCAGTATTGCCTATGCTCCTGATGAACTTCTCTCTCTCTCCGCTCTCACTACCGACTTGACTCCTCAATTTATAACTACTGCCGTTCAGTCGACCTTGTTCGTCGCCCCTGCTACGTCCACCATGGTTCATGACCTAGACCAACATTTTACCAGACGTCAGAAGCCAGCATCCCCACCATTTGGACTAATGGCTGTGGATATAGGAAGTGCTTTTCCAAATTCAACCGAGGAGTTGATGTTTTATGTGCAGTTCCACAAGCTCCTGACCTGCCGCAGTCCTCTGCGGTGCCCCGCCTCCTTAACCTAGGGCTGTTTAACTGTCGTTCTCTGACTGACAAAGCTACACTCCTTAATGACCTCATCGGACAGTACCATCTGTACTTGCTCTTTCTAACTGAATCCTGGCAAGTACCAGGTGAATTCCTTAACGAAGCAGCCCCACCTGGTTTTAGTTACCTGTGTGCTCCCAGGCTAACAGGAAGGGTGGTGCACTAGCTGCCATTTTTCGTGAATGTGTGAAAATGAACCTTTGTACATTACATGAGGTGTCCACATTCGAATATATGAATCTGAGGGTCTCTGGATCCTCTACCATAATGCTGTTGCTGATTTACTGGCCACTGAAACTTTACATCAGAATTTAGCGAGTTGCTCACCATTGC
>CM067495.1:20616175-20630043 GCA_034552555.1 Semaprochilodus insignis | reverse complement strand
GACTAAGAGGGGGTTCAGGTATCTAGGGGTGTTCTTGGATGACAACACTATAGTGCAGAAAACTGGGAAGGTGTTTTATAAACTGTGTGGAACAGATTGGAAAAGTGGCGGTGGCTTTTACCAAGTATGTCTTTTAGGAGAAGAACACTCATAGTGAATAACCTGATAGCGTCCTCACTCTGGCATCAGCTGGCCATCCTTGAACCTCCACAGGGTCTTTTAATTGCAGTTCAAGCTCTTGTTGATTTCATGTGGGGTAAACTTCATTGGGTTCGGTGAAGCTAGCTCTACTTATGGAGAGATGAAGGGGGTCAGGGCCTGATACATCTTGAAAGTAGAAGGATGACTTTTACATGGCTACAGTTTCTACACAGGGACCTATATGGTGTGTTAAAAACCTCAGTCAGACTCTGTTGGGTCAGATGGACAATGGCCAGTGAGATGAAGCCTGCGTGGAGGGCACTTTACAAAGTCAGCTAGGGATATGCAATGTAGAGTCCTACATGGCATAATCGCTGTCAATGCGTTGTGTCCATTCTAGACCCTGCAGTTTCTCCAGACTGTCCTTTCTGTTCTTTGAGGGAAACAGTGTTCCAGTGTTTTACATAGTGTTCTAGACTGGATGGTTTGTTCTGGGCTCTAACTTAACTTTTTATTGCCTTTGATGTACAGTTTGATTTTCATGTTTTTATTTTTGGGTTACCATGTTGCCAGAAGAAGAGGAAGAAGTGCCGGCTGATAAATTTTATTACAGGTCAAGCTAAAGTGGCTATTTACTTTAACAGGAAGAAAAAGGTGGACTCTGGTTTAGACTGTGATGTGTCTCAGGTCTTTAAAGGACTGGTGCAGTCGAGGGTCAAAGTAGACTTCATCTTCTATAAAACACTGCAGGACTATGAGATCTTTGGCAGGGTGTGGGACTATGAGAGATTTGGGAGGGTGTGGGACTATGATGGGGTTCTCTGCACCATAGATGGTGGTGTCTTGACCTTTCATTGAATCTGAATCTATGAATGTTGATTGTTGATTAATAACGGGTTGTTAAATCTCTCTTACTTCTCTCTCTCTCTTTCTCTCTCTCACTCACTCTCTTACTCACACTCACTCACTCTCTCTCTTCTCTCTCTCCTGTCTCTCTCATTCTCTCTCTCTCACTCTTTGTTCTCTCTCCCACTTTCTTTTCTCACTCACTCACTCTCTTCTCTCTCACTCACTCTCTCTTCTCTCTCTCCTTTCTCCTCTTACTACACCAAGAGAGTTTGACCTTCACAGGAAGACCTGAAGAAAAGCCTTTAGATCAGAAGTAAAATTCAGCGCTTAATAAAATGTCAGTTTCTAAAAGGAGTGCATAAAACCAACAGATATCAGTTCAGACTTTATTATGTATATATGAATTATGAAGTGATTCTACTGTACAGTTTGTAAGATCAGATAGACCAGATAGGTTAGATAAGATTGGTTAGATAAGATACCATTGTATCCATTGTTGAATAATTAAAATTAAATTTAATCACAGAGCCAGAGAAAATGTGAAATATTTTGTTTTATGCACTACTTTATAGAAATGAACCTTTTATAAACTGCTGAATTTTAAGGCGATTAAAGGGTTTTTCTTCAGCTCTTCCTGTGCTGTGACTCTTCAGTATACAGTAGCCGCACACACAAATCTTCCACGCTGCTAGTTAAACCGTGTTTTGATGAAATGCGTCTGGCTTAACTGCAGTGGTAAAACTACACGGTCCAGCAGGAGCTCTGTTGTTTCCTGTAGCTGCTAGCAGTCCACACGTTCTCAAAACCACTTTAAGCTCAGCTCTTGAGTCCTAGTTTAAGCACACTCAAGAGAGAAATGGAGATTATTAAAGTGAATAAAGCCGAAAAAAGTTCACGTTTCTCCCTCTACTCTCTCCGGCTACCGTAGTCTCTCTAAGCCCTGCCCACAAAGGGCTTACGAAGGGCTAAACACGGCTAGAACGCAGCATGAGAGTGATTTCAGGATAAAGACTTGTGTATGATTTGCAGACTCTACAGTGAGGAGGGTCTAACTGCAGTGCTGCAGTACTCTCAGACCCTCACTGTCAGCTCCAGGTATGGTGTTACGCCCACCGCACAGAACAAGTGAGAAGGAGATCTGGAGAAAAGTAGTCCTGTCTTTATTAACTGGGTTAAACACACACAGATCTAATATAAGAACATCAGTTATAGTTTTTATATTCACTGGAAGTTCAGCGTTTTTCACTCGTACACTTGAGTATCCTCTAGAATCAGAGACACTGTGAATCAGAGGCAGGTAACTGTTTGGGGCCCCAGGTCAGTGGAGGGCCCCTCAGAGTATATTTACATTTCTTAATTACAAGTTATTTTAATGTTTTAAAAATTATAGTAATATGAATTTCTGCCTAGAGCCCCAACACACTCTATAACTGCCACTACCTAGAATTCGTAGTAGTACATACAGGTAGAGCAGAATTTACAAGTGGGACACCAGTTTAATACAGCATTAATAACGACTGTAGAAAGCCCTGTATCACAATGACCGAGTTCCAAATGGCTCCTAACTCCCTTCATAGAGCGCTATGTGAGTTTTTGGACTTCTACACAAACACTGCAGTTTGTGTCCTGTAGGAAAGTGGTGTGAGGAGCTAACAGTGCTGGGGGATCAGGTTATGGAGCTGTAAGTCTGCAGATGGACATTCAGCTTAAAGTTATTTTCAGTTTCATTTCAGTATTTCTTCATACATCACCCAGTGCTGCCCTCTAGTGGTAATAACATTCACATTTCTCTCTCTCTCTCTCTCTCTCTCTCTCTCTCTCTCTCACACACACACTCACGAATGTATTTGAAATATTGTTAACCCTAATCAATCAGGAGCAGATAGAGTTTTAAATTTTTAAAAACTCTGATTTTACATACATTTACATACAAAAACTGATTTTACATACATTTTATTTTATATAAGTATTTTTCACTGTTAATTTCTTAACTTCTTATGATGGTAGTTTAATGCATGAACTAATGTCTATATGGCTATAAGATAACTCTCACTTAGATAAGAGAATAATAATGAAATGGTTATATGGGTTTAGTGTACCTTGGGTTTAGGAAACTGCCCACAGTATAAAGGCAAGAAAAAATATTAAAAGGCTGTAAGTGCTATTTAAGGTGGTAACAAGTTTACAATAAAATGTACATCTTTAAGTGTTTATAAAATTCATATATACTGCATTTACTCTTTCTGTGTCGTAACACATTTGAAAATGTATTTAACCTGATTATTTTTTCATTCACTGGCTTCTCCAGAGTTAATTATGGGGCTTAACTCTGCAGTCTGACCAGCAGACTGGACTCAGGAAAGCAGTCAAACTCTTTTTGTCAAAATCATTAAAAAATATTTATATTGATTACTGATGATTGTGGATGTTTTACAATAGCATTTAGTAAATCTAAAACGCTTTTCATTCAAACCAGACGGGGGCGACAAAGCTAAACATTTTCATACACGTTTCTCAAATTAAAAACCCAAATATATAATCTACACTTATCAAAACCAGAATTAGCTCATAACAGTCTCACCCTCATTCATAATTTTTTTTTCAATACTTCATCATTCAGTCAAAGACTTTGTTTAATCCAAGTGGGAGGAACTAGCTCTACGTGTAATAAGATCCATATTTAAAAACAACAAAATGTTGTTATTATTAAAAAATCTAAATGCCTGTTAAACATGAGCAGGAGGTGATCTGGAACTGAACTATGGACACCTGTGGAAAACCACCAAGTATTACATTTTCATCATTGTACAGCTAATCCAGTCCAGATGTTTAGATGTTCATTAGATATAAAATATGAAATTTAGTTTGTACTGTATTGTATTTAATGGCTCTTTTTCACAGAAGTTCAACAACAAAACAGACCTGAAGCTTTAACTAAACTTTCAAACAAAGATTTATACTGCCCTGAACCATGTTTTTAAAGGAACAGTAACCAGTATAAACAGACAGCATGTAGACTTTATTGGTGGCTTTATTAGTCACTGAATGTTCACAGCCTGTTTTAATCAAGTCCCTCTGCACATATAAGGACACACCATAAAGGACAGGAAGTCTGGACACAGCAGTGCTGAGTCTCTCCTCCATTTTGTGGAAGGAACAAGTCTTCAGTCGGAACCAAAGTTAGTGGAGCAGTTCTGAGGGAATGTGAGAACCAGCTTTCTGATTGGTGGTCTCTGTCGTGCGTCACTGCTCATTTGCATAAAGTTAAAGAGAGTTTAACTTGATAGCGTCGCTGAATTTGCCCAGTTCACGTCACTCACGGTCGCGTCCCTGAACTCCGATGAGTGACGCTGACTCTCATTGAAATGAATAACTTCTGGTCACTGTTTCGCTTTGGTCACTTGGTCATGTTTGGGCACGCATGATTATAGTTAGAGTTCTTAGAAAGTAGCTAATTACATATTTAAAATCCTGTTTTAATCCTCATTTTTCAGTCTTTCATTACCAGCTAAACCGTAATAGATTTGACTCGTATCTAGAACCGATAGTTTCTTAACTCATTATCAACTCCCAACATACACTCAGTAGGTGACAGTAAACTAGTTATTAGGGGAGGTGATTATTCAGGAAATATTTACTGATAAAATATTTACTAATTTTGGATTTTATAAGAACTATTGATTAATTACTGATCACCTCAACATTAACTGCTCACCTGCTGAATCCTATATGCCTCCAGTAGAACTATGAGCTGAAGTAGCCTATTATTACACTTCAGTGTCTGAAACATGAGCAGTGATGTTCTTTATATAAAGGTATCCCAGTGTTAATTCTTCTGAACAGTAGTTTCACTCTAAAGTTCTATTGAGAACATGGTCAATCAAAAAGATGGCAGTAATATATGTGTATGTCCTCTTTCCATATTTTTTTCCCCCTATAATGACTATTCCATCAGGATTTCTTTATGTTAGACTGTGAATAAGTTGTTACTGTGTGAGTTAATAATTATCTTAACACTATCATAAAGTGACCAGCATGGTAAGCCATTACTACTGAGGAGGGGTATAAAGAGTGCTTAAATTAACCAAGAGTGTTACTGTAGAGATAATTTACTTTAAATATTAAATTATAAAATATTAATTAAGTTCTCAGAGACAGTCAGAGTAAATGAGCTGTTTATAGACAAACAAGTTAAGTAATTTCTTCCTGATCACCATTATTAATAGCTGATCATTTTAAAGTCTGCAATCACTATTTGAAATACTACATAATCTAAAGTAACCAGAAAAACAAAAGTAAAAGACCACATGACATTAATAACATAGGTGAAATGCTGTATTTCAGAGTGTTAAGTGTTCTAATGAACATTATCTCAACAAACTGCAGATTAAATTGTCTGATAATAGTTCCTGATGGTACTTTAAGTTATCCAAAGCTCATAATAACACATGTGCATTGGTGTTTAATAAGTGTAACGTGGAGAGAACATGATCTGGACCACTGCAGTTCAGGTTTCTGAGATCAGAGATCTACTTTCACTATGGAGCTTTTACAGCTGAGTTCATCCTGCTGGACTTTCGCTTCTCATAAAGATAAGGCTGAACCTGTTTTAGTGAGGCTGTTCAGTGAACTCCACCCACTGTAATTTCATCATCCACTCTTAACAGCAGAACAGACGACATTACATTCATTCAAGAGCTGAAACCACCTGTTTAATACCACACAGTGTCCAGAAATATAAAGGTAGGACATTAACTCCTATTTATAAATGTATTAATGTTCACTGTATGGACTCTGTTCTTTCTTAGTTGATTTAAAGAGTTTTGGTTTTGATGAGTGTAAATGAGTTTAGGATGATTAGTCTCATCAGGAAACCCTACGGTATGCAGGGAAGGTTTGTTTAGGTTATATCAGTTATATCATTCTAAAACTAAAATACATCATATATGCTAAAATAAACCAGTTTTACTGCTCAGGAGATTTCAGTTAGCATTTCAACCCACAAAGGTTTCACATATCCATTATTACCCAACACTGTTTATAGCTAGTGTAATGAATGATCCTCAGATGATCTGCTCTCTGTGAATGACTCTACTAATAATGAATATGTAAGATGAGCTCCACTGCAGACCTGATTTGTAGTGCTGTAGGTATAATTCTGTAAGCCAAGAGTCCAGTTCTCAGAATTGGACACTTATTAGAGTCTGATACTAGTTATAGTTACTAGTCAGTCTAGACTCTAGAAAAGTGAAGTTGAAATGGGTTTGTAGTTGTTTAGCAAGAATTACACAACATTTCAGTATTTGTGTATAACTGTAATGATTGATAAAGTCAGAATGTTGCCGCTGAGCTAAAAGCAAACCTGATTTGTGTGTAAACTGGAACTGGTTTGTTTTTCTGGTGAAGATTTCTGAACCTGATGTCTGTAACAATAACACTAGGAAGACAGTTGAGGTAAATTCATAAATGATGTTGAAAGTTTTATTATTAGTTTTATTATATTTAGATATTAAGAGTGAAATTAAACTTGATCCTGGCGGTTATCAGTGCTCTCACTGTGACCATTCCATGTAGTACAGCTGTGCTTTGTAGTGTATCTGCTTCATACTGAGCATGAAAGTTTAAGTCTTTATATAAATATTGTGTTTTCTGCTATATACATATTTGTCTTATTTTCTATCATTTTATGAAGAAAATGTTTCCATAAGACGTGTAACTATCAAGAACTGGTTGTCATATCTGTCAGTAAATGACTGTATAAGCAAAGTCTGTTATACTTCAAATGTAGTTATTAAACGTAATTATGACTGGCGAGGTGACGCCACTGGTGTAGGAGTAAAGCGGACATGTTGTGGTATTATAGTCTATCTGCTGTATTAATGTACTGTATTACTACCACATACCAGTCTGACATAGTTTTTAGATCCATTAAGTGACCTTTAACACAGTGCTCAAAGTGGAAAACGAAGTGCTGCTACTCTCTTAATTCACATGCTAGAGTGTGTATTAGTATCATCAAATCAGTAAATATTACACCCGGAAATTCTACAGCGAATAAAATATATTAGGAGATATCACTATTCACATCATTAATTTATTTAGACAACCTTGGCTGAACTGTTAATTATATCATATACAATAATAAATAATAGTAATAATAAAAGTAATAATATTTCTATATTTCTAGTTATTGTTCAAGCTGATAATGCATATACAGTATGTTGTCTTGTGTTATTCAGTAAAGCATACAGCGCAGCGGTGTGAGAAAGTGTTTGCCCCCTTCATGATTTCTTATTTTTTTTGCATGTTTTTCACTCTTAAATGTTTCAGATCATCAAACAAATTTAAATATTAGTCAAAGACAACACAAGTAAACACAAAAATGTCAGGTCCAAACAACCAGGGGTGGTGTGTGTGTGTTGGGTTAAATAGTACGGATGACAGCTGGGGCAAATCAGTAGATTGGAGAGGCGGAGCAGAGGAGAGTTGCAGAGTGTGAGCGTGTGGGCGTGACGTCACTGAGCTGTGCACTCTGGGAGCTGGAGTCCGGAGGAGCCACGGAGTCGGGTAGACCCGCGGACGTGACAAAAATGCAGTTTTTAAATGAAGGTTGTTAATATTAAGGGAAAAAAAAATCCAAACCTACATGGCCCTGTGTGAAAAAGGGTCTTTTTCTGAAATGCAGTGTTACTTTTACGCCAGATGTAATGGGACACACACCTTCCAACTTTTGTCTCGTCAGTCCACAGAGTATTTTCCCAAAAGTCTTGGGGATCATCAAGATGTTTTCTGGCAAAATTGGGACAAGCTTTAATGTTCTTTTCGCTCAGCAGTGGTTTTTGTCTTGGCACTCTGCCGTGCAGGCCATTTGCCCAGTCTCTTTCTTATGGTGGTGTCATGAACGCTGACCTTAACTGAGGCAAGTGAGGCCTGCAGTTCTTTGGATGTTGTTGTGGGGTCTTTTGTGACCTCTTGGATGAGTCGTCGCTGCGCTCTTGGGGTAATTTTGGTCGGCCGGCCACTCCTGAGAAGGTTCACCACTGTTCCACGCTTTTGCCATTTGTGGATAATGGCTCTCACTGTGGTTCGCTAGAGTCCCAAAACTTTAGAAATGGCTTTAGAACCTTTTCCAGACTGATAGATCTCAATTACTTTCTTTCTCATTTGTTCCTGAATTTCTTTGGATCTTGGCATGATGTCTAGCTTTTGAGTATCTTTTGGTCTACTTTGCTTTGTCAGGTAGGTCCTATTTAAGTGATTTCTTGATTGAGAACAGGTGTGGCAGTAATCAGGCCTGGGTGTGGCTACAGAAATTGAACTCAGGCCCTGTAGGTTTGGATTTTTTTTTCTCCCTTAATAATAAAAACCTTCATTTAAAAACTGCATTTTATGTTTACTTGTCTTTGACTAATATTTAAATTTGTTTGATGATCTGAAACATTTAAGAGTGACAAACATGCAAAAAAATAAGAAATCATGAAGGGGGCAAACACTTTTTCACACCACTGTATTTATTGTAAATGCAGTCATTCTCAATCAGAAACTAATCACACTTACAATAATAATATAATATATAAAGTGTTTTTCACTTGTTTCACTTTAAAAGGTAAAAGTTGCCATTTCGCCACCTCTAACGTTTTTGCGCAAAAAACTTTTGTTTCTTTTTTGCAGAATTCAAAAGCTCCCCTTTCAGTTTAGTGAATATTCATGATGGACAGACCAGTAGAGTTTTAGTGTGGTGCCTAATTGAGTTAGAAATGTTGAAGCTCAGTTAATGTATTTAACAGCCTACTTTACATTTTTAATTTAAAACCCCAACACAGTGTTTCACAGTGCTGAATATAGCTGCTGCTGGACAATTCATAAGCTGCTCATAGAGGTGCTGTCTAGGCCTCATACCTGGTATCTCATACAATTTAACCCTTGTGCATGTGAACGTTTGTATAAATAGATAAACATTATGCCTGAGTCCCTAATGACTCCTTACTCCCTTCACAGTGCACTAGGTGAGTTATGAAATTTGGACTTCTACACAAAAACACTGCAGTTTATATCCTGTAGAGAATTCTACACATTGTGCACACCTCAAACACCTCTTTGTTAGACATGTTATGCAGTGTTTGAGTGCTGTGTAGGGGTACAAGACCACTAGAGGCCAATTATCATCCGACCAAATGGTTTAGGTTCTTATTATTTAATTAATTGAATTAATAAATAAAAAATAAAAAAATTAATTAATTAATTAATGGAATTAATCAAATGAAATCACGGATTCGGTACCCACTGTCAGGGAATGACTCGGGTCAGTTAAAATTACACACACAACTCAAGGGATTTTAACACACTTGATTATTTATTATAAAATTCTCATAGCAGGAAAGCAATACTTGAATGATTAAGGTGATTACAGAATACTAAGGACACATATATGCTGAATATAAGGATTAACTAAAGGAGACACACATCTCTACTAAATCAACTTTGTAGGGGGAATGGTACCTTTAAGTGGGATAAGCTAAGTATTGGGTGACTGACTATCAAAGGACTTATGAACTTCTGAATAATGGAAACTGCCTTACTTTGCTGTTGACACGTTAAGAGAACCTTGGTCAGATCACGTGGGAACCTCAAGTGGTGTGAAGAGGTTCTCCACTTCCTCTGGAGACTGGCAGCGGGCACACCTACCACGGGTGTGCAGTTGGTTTCAATATAGGCCAAGGGAAGGCCGCCTGGAAACGGGTGGAGGTTGCTGCCAGACTCACAGTGCTTTAACTAATAACAAAACAAAAATGTGAAAGTTTATTTTCAGTGTTCCTAGATGATACCTGGAGAGGACTTCGTCGGGTAGGCTGAAGTCACCGAAGATTGGCAAGGGCATAAAGCTAGAAGCTCTAGGCTCAGAGCAGCGCAAGAAGAGTAAAAACTCCCAGATTCAGAAAGCCCACTGGATTTTATCAGGCCTGTCCTATGTTAGGCGGGGCCAGGGGTGCTCACTGCGTCTTGGCTTAACTGAATATTCATTAGTTTACCTCATTACTTTACCTAATTGGCGGCTTCGACCTGGTGTACGGCTCAGGACCTCCCCCCACAAACGGGACGTGTATACTGCTGTCTACTCTTTTTTTATTTATTTTAAATCGAGCTTTTGATATTATTCCTACCTATCAACATTAACAAACAAAAGGAAGCAACAAGTTAATCACACATAACTAACATTTGGATAGAATGGTGGTTAGTATCCTTCATATTACAGCAGAGACTTCCACAACCTAGTGACACAAACTTCATAAGGTTTCAGGATTCACACAATACTGTAAGATGATAAGAAAAGAAATACAATAAACTTTTAATCATAAGTTCCTGAGATCTGACCCATGAGTAGGGTAGGAAATGGCATTAATAGCAGTTCCTACTTCATATTAAACCCAAGTGATGAGAGTTTTATAGGGATTCGGCTTGGAACGGTAGGATGGTAGAGTGGAATCTTCAAAAGTCATAACTTGAGAGGTGGTACAAATACATTCTTGGCGTTGATCTGATCTGTAGTCAATTTTACAGTCTTTCTTGCCATTAGCGAGGTGGAGTTAAGTCTGGGTTCTGCTGTTCTGGGAACACACAACTTTATTAATTTTTTACTCTGTATTTCCTTGGTGGGTCATGTGGGGGTCGCATGCTGTCCACATAAGGGCCCATTGGTTGAGACCTGTGGGGGGGCCTCTTTCGTGGAGACAGAGGTGTCGTAAATGGTTGGGGCCATATGTCCTGTCTCATGATAAGGTAGGCTTCAAACAGATTCGCTGGCAGACAAAAATGCAAATAGTGGGCTCCCTGCTAGGCGGAACTGTAATAAACCCATGGTGCAAATGAAGCTCCTTTGTCTGCCCGGATGTTTCTTACAGCTGGATTCATTATCTTAAGACATACAGGACCAATCAAACATCCACCTAAATGGATGTTTCTCTTTATCTTAAAAAGATCTACAGGCTTATGCTTAACAGTTCCAACTTGTTGTTGTGTTGGGGTTTTAAACAAACATGTAAAGTATGCAGACATTAACCTGCTAGCAGGAATGTTACAGTAGGATTTTAAATATTTCTGTTCAGTTGACTAATGAACATTATCTCTACAAACCCCAGATAAAATAGTTTATTAATAGTTCCTGATGGTACTTTAAGTTATCCAAAGCTCATAATGGCACATGTACGTTAGTGTTTATTAAGTGTAACTTGGAGAGAACATGATCTGGACCACTGCAGTTCAGATTTCTGAGATCAGAGATCTACTTTCACTATGGAGCTTTTACAGCTGAGTTCATCCTGCTGGACTTTCGCTTCTCATAAAGATAAGGCTGAACCTGTTTTAGTGAGGCTGTTCAGTGAACTCCACCCACTGTAATTTCATCATCCACTCTTAACAGCAGAACAGACGACATTACATTCATTCAAGAGCTGAAATTACCTGTTTAATATCACACAGTGTCCAGAAATATAAAGGTAGGACATTAACTCCTATTTATAAATGTATGAATGTTCACTGTATGGACTCTGTTCTTTATTAGTTATGTAGTTTGTTTAAAGCGTTTTGGCTTTGATGAGTATAACTGAGTTGAGTACCAGCCTCATCAGGGAACCTGCAGTGTGAAAGGAAGATCTGTGTAGATTATATCAGTTACATCATTCAGAAACCAAAAGAAATCATATACACTAAAATGAAACCAACTTTACTCTACAAGAGATGTGATTCTGATTAATACTTGCAGATATTAGATCAAACTTGCACACGTGATTTTAATGTCATTTTAACATGAGGGACCTGTGATCTAATTCTGTCTAATAATTGATTTACTTTTCAATATCCTGATTCTGAAATGCTGTTGCATGTTTTCCATTATTACCTGACTAATATACTGAATGATCCTCAGATGATCTTCTGTGATTTTCTGTGAATGATTCTAATGATATGTATGACGAGCTCCTCCTGAAGTGTGACTCAAGATGTGGTTAACTAACTGTAACTAGCTGTGTTACAGCAGCTTCATCACACAGAGAGATGCAGACCTGCTGTGAAGATCTGTGCTTATGTTATTCTGTACTTTAATTATTTAAACAGCTATAAGTCAGGTATTCAGCTCAGTTGGTGATCAGCAGAGCACAGCTAATCAAGCTACTAACCACAAAGCACTGCAGATCCAACTGCAGACCACACAGCACTACTGATGAAACTACTGACCACACAGAACTTCAGATCAAACTACTGACCACAAAGCACTGCAGATCCAACTAATGACCACGCAGCACTGCTGATCCAGCTACTGACCACACAGCACAGTTAATGAAACTACTGACCACAAAGCACTGCAGATCCAACTACTGACCACACAGCACTGCTGATCCAGCTACTGACCACACAGCACAGTTAATGAAACTACTTACCACACAGCACTGCATATCAAGCTTCTGACCACACAGCACTGCAGATCAAACTACTGACCACACAGCACTGCNTGATCCAGCTACTGACCACACAGCACAGTTAATGAAACTACTTACCACACAGCACTGCATATCAAGCTTCTGACCACACAGCACTGCAGATCAAACTACTGATCAAACAGCACTGCAGATCCAACTACTGACCAGACGGCACTGCAGATCAAACTACTGACCCCACAGCACTGCAGATCAAACTACTGATCACACAGCACTACTGATCCAACTACTGACCCCACAGCACTGCAGATCAAACTACTGATCACACAGCACTACTGAGCCAACTACTGACCACACAGCACTGCAGATCCAATTACTGATCAAACAGCACTGATGAAACTACTGATCAGACAGCACTGCAGATCAAACTACTGACCAGACAGCACTGCAGATCAAACTACTGACCACACAGCACTGCTGATCAAACTGCTGACCACACAGCACTGCTAATCAAGCTACTGACAACAAAGCACTGCTGATTCAACTACTGACCACACAGCACTGCTATTCAAGCTACTGACCACAAAGCACTGCAGATTAAGCTACTGACCACACAGTATTACTGATCAAACTACTGAACACAGCTGTAGGGGGATAAGGTATATATATAATATAATATAAGGGGGTATGTGATAATTAATTAACCAATTAATTAATTACTTAATTAATTAACGATTAGGATATTAGAGGGCATGGTTTAGCTTAATTTAAGCGCAACCCATAATCGCCATCTGATCCAATCTCAGGGTGAGAGTTCATTTCCGAGACATCTAGTGATCTGCACGCTTGTCACAATATTGAGTCATTTATCCAGACTAGTTTTATAAAAGCAGTTTATTTACAGCACATTTAATAACACAGTAAAATAACACGTTAAAGACGAGTGGGGTTGAGATATGCCTAATAGAGAGTCCGGATACGTTACATTCACTGAGAGACTACATGAGTTTACTGAACTCAGAGGAAGCTATTTCGTGGAGAAGGAGCATAAATCTGAATGCAACAATTACTCTAAGATCATATTATCAAAGACACGGCATCACTAAGCACAGCACCGAGGACTGGACCACAGAAGAGTATTTTGGTTGTGTCACCTGACTGGCAGTCCAGGAAGTGAAGTTCAGGAAGCGAGGAGCTGAGTGCGGTCTGGCCTGGTCGGGGAAGGTGGTCCGTTGACCCATGTGGTTGGACTGGCCGTGATGGCACCTGCTGGGCCGCTGGCGGTCTTCCCGTGGAGAGGACCGGCGTGCAGCCTTTCTTCGCTTTGGGTTGGACCCGTCTCTGGTCACGTGTTCTGGCGTCTGGCAGTTGATGCTGGCTTATCTGGTCCGCGACTTTGTGGTCAGGTAAGCGGACCTCGCGCTGGCTACATCTTGATTTCTTGGGAGG
>CM067495.1:20600571-20615675 GCA_034552555.1 Semaprochilodus insignis | reverse complement strand
TATATATATATATTTGTATAAAATTATAGTTATTTGTATAAAAAAATTGTCATAAATTTTCATAGCACTTAATCACATGGGCTTGCTTTATTGTAATATGTGTAACATAGGTACCTATAAATGTAAAACAATAAAATAACCTCTGTCATATGGTTTTAAATCTGCATTGTGGATTCACTTTCTTTACACTGTGATCTGCAAAGACCAAAGAATAAAAGAAAAGAAAACTTTGTTCCATTAAATTGTCATTTTTTTCTTCCCTCATTCACCTCTCTCTATCTCTGCAGATTATCTGGTTGTATGATCACAGAGAAAGGCAGTTCTTCTCTGACTTCAGCTCTGAGTTCAAACTCCTCACACCTAAAAGAACTGGACCTGACCTATAATCACCCAGGGCAATCCGGAGAGAAGCTATTCTCTGCTAGACTACAGAGGAGGTCAGAGGTGTATCTGTACTCATCAACCTGAACTACTGAAGAATGTAATAATCTGTAAATAATAGTAAAATATCATTTTCTATTTGATATGGCGGCATATTGATCCTATTTTGTGTAGCCTGTTGTTCAGTATTAGTACACTGTAGTGTATTTACTATACAATAAACTGTACTGTGGTGTAAACCCAATTCCAATAAAGTTGGGTCATGGTGTAAAATACACAAAGACAGCAATCAGTGATTTTAGAATTTGCTTTGACAAGAATAAAAAATAAACAGTACTGAGGCAAGATGACCTTCTTAACTTCATTGTTTGTGTAAATATATGCTCATTCTTTAACTTTCCTTAGGCTAAACATTCCTTAGCCATGAATCTCCAGGATTTGAAGTTGTTCACTCTTAGTAAATAGCATCTAAAGATACAAGGAATCAGGAAAAATTATGTGCATAAAGGGCAAGGTAGACAAACCACAAATAAATGTCTGTCTGGGACACTTAACAAAAAAAAAACAGCATGCTTCTGTTATCAATAGGCACTGTACATTGCTGCATTGACAAATGCAAGTTAAGACTGTACTGTGCACAGTGGAAGCCATTCTTTTACAATGTCCAGAAATGCTGCTGATTCTCTGAACTCATAGCTCAAACTCTGAGCTTTCTATCTGAAAAAGACAGATGCATAGTAGAAACGTGTGTGGTGGTCTGACGAGTCAACGTTTCTGTTGATGTAAATGGACTGTTGATGGAAATAATAGATATCATGTTCTCTGTGAAGAAATAAAGGATCATCCAGATTGTTACCAGAATAGTTCATCAGTCAGGGTCTGTCATGGTGTGAGGGGTATTAATGGGTAACTTTTACATAGGCAAAAGCACCATTAACCCTAAAAGATAAATGCATTTGGGTGCAACATACTGTATGATTTTGGACACCATCTTGTTCAGGGATGTCCATGCTTATTTCAAGACCAAGAAACGTGCACGTGTTACAGCAGCATGGCTACATAATCATGTTGAAAATGTGTGCCAACCTATGACGTGTTGAATATGCAACGAAAGGCCCCATATAGCTGCACAGTTGAGGACTTTTGTAGTTGCAAAATTGGCCAAAATTTCCCTTTCAAAACTACATCCATTTGTGTCCCCAAATGATGTTTAAACGTTGTTAAAAGGAGAGGTAAACATGCTCCTGGCCCAAACGTTTATTGAGGTGGTTTTAATGTTATGACTGATCTGTGTATAGTCCCATAGAAATTAGTTTATTACTGTGTGTGTTTTCTAAAGTTATATATAGTATAAAATATTATTTTTTCTGGTGGGAGAAATTAACTTTTAGCAGCCCTAAACTAGTTAACAAAACAATTTTAAATGTTGAAACTAAATAATAAAGCCAATACTGAACTGAACTAAAACTGGAACTCAGAGAGGGATAGCGACAGAGAGAGACAGACAAGCAGACAGAAAGACAAAAACAGAGAACCACAGAGAGAGAGATGAACATATTAACTGTGTGTGTGTGTGTTTAGGGTGGAACATGGAGGTGAGAACAGAATCAAACCAGGACTGAAGAAATGTGAGTACACACACACGCACGCATGCACGCACTTTTGTGATTTGTAGGGGTCACCTGGACTCCCCAGGGTCCTACAGATCTGGAAACAACATCATGCTCTGTCAAAATGCACTTGTGAATCAAAATTACACATACCTCACCGTAATAGAATCTGACCTACCTGACCTGGGGGTCACTTGTGGGGCCACTGGAGACATTTCAGGAATTTAGTATATCTAAGGATCATCATTACACACATAACATCCTTTTTATCACCATTCTTTGTGAGGACAGAATGGTTCTGTGGGAAAACTGCTTATTTCTGATTAATGCAGATTAAATTACTAATCCAGATAGATACATTAGTTTAAATACTTATTTATTAGTATGGTTAGTATATGTGATGACCAGGTCTGTACACTGAATCAGATTTAGCTGTTCAGTATGAAGATTTGACTGTTAATTCAGACATACACATCTACACGTATATCTGTTTAAAATAAACTCTTATAGCTGGTCTTCTTTTATTTCACTCTAAACATTAAAAATGACGTGTAGATAAATATTTAAACTAAAATGACTCAGTGATAATGACTAAATGTAAGAAATAAGATCCAGTCCAATAATCTGAGGAATATTACATAAACAGTGATGTGCTTATGGAATTTGCCCCAAACTGAAATGTAATCACTGCAGTCTGAAAATGTGAAGTGTGATACACAGATAACACTGTTCTTCCACACTAACACACTGAATTTGTACCAAACTGAAATATAAAACCTCTATTAACTAGTTTTCACTTCTCTCTCCCTCTTTACTGAAAGACAGTACAGGAGGATTTACATGTACAAATCAGAAAGCTGAATTAGAGTCAGAATTAAATACACTGTGGAATTAAATCAAAGCACAGCTGGATTGGTTTTAACCGTGTGGTGCTTCAAACGTGGATGAATCATTAAAATCAGTCATTACAGTGAAGAAGAGGAAAGCAGGGCAGAGAGACGGTGTTTAAACAGGTGGTACATGCGGTAAACGTGCTGTAATAAAGCAGTGATGTAACATCGCTCAGTGCAGATTCACATGTACATAGCGCCCCCCCTTAACTCTAGACTATGCTATATGAGTTAGGTGAATTTGTGCTCTATTACTTTAATAATGAAATGTTAGTAAATGCTTAAATAAAACAGGAATAGTTATAAGGACAGGCTAATCCAAGAACCCTTGTGAATAATATTTCACCTCAGTTATAATTTAGGTATAATAACAATAATAAAAATAAAAATAATAATAATAATAATAATAATAATAATAATAATAATAATATGCTAAAACATCAAATATGACTGATATACCAAGATTAACACTCCAGATATGTTAATCTATCTTAAACCAAAATAAAACCCATCTTATATTGGTTAATAAAAATAAACACAAGGAATTACTGTATCTTCAGCTGGTGTATTTATTCAAACCAGCTTAAGGCAAACAGAATATTTAGCTAGAGTTCACTCAAATTAGTCACTTAAATATGACTTCTCTTTAGTCAAATAAACAAATAAAAACACAAATTACACAATTTAGTATTCAACTGCTACTCTGAATTGTATAGATAGATAGATAGATAGATAGATAGATAGATACTTTATTGATCCCGAAGGAAATTTAGCAGCCAGTAGCAGTTTCACAATACAGCACAGTAAAACAATAAAACAAATACAAAATAAAAAACAGGTTTGTGCAGTATGAAAACCTAAATGGGTAGGTACCGGCTCAGCAGTATTATACTATAAACTATAAACTATACATAGTACAGGTCAATATGGATAAATATATAAATATATCTCACTTCGGAAGGAGGCGAGGAATATATACAAGAAATACAAGAAATACAAATATAACTGTAGACCTGTAGAGAACATGTGCATAAATGTGCAAGGGGTGCAGTTATCAGCAGATAATGACTCAATTAACATAATAAACATGTGCATATATTGGTATTTAAGTAAAGTGGAGTGTCCAGGAGTTTAGATGTACAGTATATACAGTAAAGTGTCCAGAGTGTCCAGGAGTGCAGATATACAGGATATACAGTAGAGTGTTCAGAGTGTCCAGGAGTTAAGATGTACAGTATATACAGTAAAGTGTAATAGTGCAAATAAATAAACCTATGATTAAACAAGAGAATTTAGTCCTCATCTGTCCTCTTCCCTCTTCCGGCCCTGCTGGGAAGAGTTGAAGAGCCTGATGATTCTCAGGACAAAGGATCTCCTGAGTCTGTCTGTGGAGCAGCTCTGTGACAGCAGCCTGCCACTGAACTTGCTCCTTTTGTGCATGATGATGGTGTGCAGTGGGTGCCCATCATCATCCATAATGGACAGCGGTTTGTGCAGTGTCCTTCTCTCTGCCACCATCAGCACAGAGTCCAGCTCCACACCAACAACTGACCCCGCTCGCCTGACCAGCTTGTCTAGTCGCATCTCATCTCTGTTCTTGATGCTTCCTCCCCAGCACACCACAGCATAGAAGAGACAGCTGGACACCACAGTCTGATAGAACATCTGCAGGAGCTTCCTACAGATGTTAAAGGACCCCAGCCTCCTCAGAAAGTAGAGTTGGCTCTGCCCATTTCTGTACAGGATGTCTGTGTTGGCTGACCAGTCCAGCCTATCATCCAGGTGCAGTCCGAGATACCTGTAGGTCTTAACCCTCTCTACTTTCACCCCCTCAATAGAGACTGGCTGTGTGAGTGGCCTGGCCCTGCGAAAGTCCACCACCATCTCTTTGGTCTTGAAAGTGTTCAGTAGCAGGTTGTTCCTATGGCACCATGCCACAAAGTCCTCCACCAGGTTTCTGTACTCCGCCTCCTGCCCTCCCCTTACACAAGCCTTCTGCATGTGGCACGTCTCAGAGTTGTATTTGAAGTCTGAGGTGTACAGTGTGAAGAGGAAAGGGGAAAGTACAGTGCCATGTGGTGCTCCTGTGCTGCTGACCACAGTCTCTGATGTACAGTCCTTCAGCCTGACATACTGAGGTCTGCCAGTGAGGTAGTCAGTAATCCAGGAGACCAGGTGCGGATCGACCTGCATCCTTGCCAGCTTGTCTCTCAGTTGGAGGGGCTGAATGGTGTTAAAGGCACTGGAGAAATCAAAGAACATGACTCTCACAGCGCTGCCCACCTTGTCCAGATGAGAGTGGGCCCGATGGAGAAGGTATAGATGGAGAAGGTGTATATTAATACACAGCAATAATGTGGGCCCAGTTTCACTCAGATTGTACCAGTAAATCTTTAAACTGACCTGGTTAGGAATTTTAAAATAAAAGAAAATAAATACGGGGTTCCCCTTTAATTCTCTGTGTGTCCCAAACGTGGCAGCCCGTTCGCTGCTTGTGAATGTGGTGGCCTCAAAATAAATGGCTGCTTCGCGCTAACAAAAACACACTCGCCTTGCTTTGACTCACTCAGGGTCCATGATGGGGAATGGAGGGAGAGCTGCTGCTAACTTGCTTCTGAGAGGGCCTCACGGTAGCTCAGACCGCTATCTGGTTTTCCCGAGGTGGTGTAGGAGGTGCACCAGCTTCTGGTCCCCAAGTCCACAGTCCAAACTAGTTAATAGAGGTTTTATATTTCATTATGAATTCAGTGTGTTACTATGGAAAAACAATGTCATGTGTTTATTGCGTTTCACATTTTCCCCTGTAGTAACTGCATTTCTAATTTGGTAAGAATTCCTATGTGCTTGTTTTGAAGCAGTTTAATAATAATGGAAGGTTCGATTTCGGTGATGATCTCTACTTTAGAATGAAATAACAATCAATAAATTACACCTTAAAACTGTACTTACACACAACATTACTGACCCAACAGACTTTTAATCATGTGATAGTTACCTGTGATAAATAATGCAGATATTGTTGACTGTATACACTAATTTAGTGGGTTTTTACAAAAAGACCAGACAAACTGATCCGATCATAAATATACACTTCTATTCAAACAGCTGAACACAAAAACACATTTAAATACCTTTAAAAAGCTGAGTGGCTTCATTCAACCACGTCCATCATGTTAGCAGTGTCCTCATATACAGACTACAGGTACTCATATAATCACAGTTATCATTTCAGTAACCCTCACACACACACCCTTCATTATTCAAACTGCAGTACAGAATTTCAGACCATGTTTTATTTGTGTCTGATACTTTAGTTAGACTTAGTTATTAACCAGCAGCCTTAAACTTATAGTCATGAGCTGACAAAGCAAGACAGATTTCACTTCATACAGACTTTTTAAGGCAGCTCAGTAACTAAGAAGTGACTAACACTAATGTTCAGATCAGCAGACCATATACAGCTCTTAATCCCATATCCAGACCATATCCCACTACTCTAAACCTGATAGTGTGTGTAACCAGTCCCAACCCTGAAGACCTGTTTAAAAAGAAGATCCATAAGAATATTACAAATTCATATCAGACCCTGAACGATATTAGTCCTGAGGAACTTTAGTGTAGAGATAAAGTCTACATACCGGCCTGTGAGTCTAGTACTGCAGTAGAAATGTCTACCTAGACATGGTCCTCACTCTGCCAGACCTGAGAGTATGTGTACTAATACCCGCCCTTAAGTCTAGTTTAAACCAGGACACTAGTACTAATTAATTTCAGACTCTTAATGAGTCATGAGGTAACTTGCACAGTAGTTCAGAAATGCTGTCTCTGTTATGTGAAGCTACTGCTTACTACTAGACGAGGTCCCCACTGTGATAACCCTGAGAGTTGGTGTGACCAATACCATCCTCAGAGGGTCCCCACAATGTGAGACCTGAGAGTGTGTATAACTCATACCACCCCTAAAGCCTTACTAAAAACAATAATCACAAATTTAAATCAAACTGCAGATGAAATTGGTCCTGAGATAAACTGACCATAATCAGCGGCAGTATTTCAGTCGTTGGTCACAGGCTCCTATTCTATCTGAGGTGGTTGCAAGGGTGCTGCTAGCTGGTTGCTACAGTATCTGAAGAGGTTGCTATGGTGCTGCTAGCTGGTTGCCGTTGTATCTGAAGAGGTTGCCAGGGTGTTGCCTGCCATTTGGTATTGCTGCACCATGTAAGGTAGGGTAGATCATTAGGGTGTGGGTGAAAACCAAACAAAGTTCAGCTTCACATAAAAGTCAGTTCTGACTATGTACCAGCTTTGGCAGTGTGTGTATCCATGGGATTCATATAACCTGGAACATCTCCTAATGTTCCAGCCGCTGCTTGTAGCCCTGATGATGGGAGGATATGAACTGTTCCTCGACTGTCACGACTGAAGGGCTGATAGACTGATGGATAGAGTGGAACTATTTGATCTGGAGGAACGTTGATAAAGAACCAAACCGTTAATTCTGTCCTCTTTATCTTCCAGTCTAACAATAAATGACCACAACAGACCTGTGGTATAATCACAGTAACACATGACAGGGAGCGCTAGAACTCCAGCTCTCTCACGTCAGAGCTCAAACTTGAATATAGTGTTAGTGTGGGGGCCAAAAATGAAGTGCTGTGGACATCGTGCTTGCAGTCTGTAGCTCACGCGCTCATGGACTAGCTCGCTCTGCATCGTTCAGACTAAGAATCAACCCGAGAGCCAAGAGTCAGATAGCCCCCACTGTGACCGGAAAAGCAGTGTGGGTCCTCTGATAAAGACTGCTCTGCTTTAGCTGCATCCTGCTCTGCTCAGTAAGGGGGAGGCTAGTTTCTCCCACCGTGCCTTGTCTGCTCCGTTCTCCTGCTGCCACTGAACTGTAAGTCAGATCTCCCTCCATGTTTAAGAAGGGGTTAGTTCTATAACCAGCAAGACTGTTCTGGTCTGTTGGTGTGTGTGTGTGTGGAGGGAGATGATTTACTGGAGTTATGTATAAGGTGATGAGTTTGGTATTGGATCTCATATGTGTTTTTAATTACTTTTGTATTTGGAGGAAATAGGTTAATGAAATCAGTAATTATAAGAGGCAGATCTAATGTATTTTCAGTTGTTCTGATTTTGGAGCTCAGTAGGGATTTTAGCTGGTGGAATTTGAGGAAGTTATTACTCCCAATGCTGAAATTCTGAGTTAGATGTGAAAGTGATACCAGGGTGTTATTGTGGAATATGTGTTTAAAGTGTGAGATGCATTGTGCAGTGTTTTTCTAAACATTAGGAGGTCAGGGTTACTCCAAATGGGAGAATTAATGCTCAGAGAGAGAGTTGAGTTTGTGATTTTGTCAGAAGTTGTCAGAGTTGTTGCTATTGTTGGATTTTTGAAGCAGGTATGTTTTTTGAGTGTGTGGCTAATAAATGGTAGGTCTGGTAGATCTTGATATCTTTACGCTGGGTTTGTTCAGTGTTAGTCCATGTACTGTCTGTCTGATCAGAGTTAATCCATTTTAGTATATATTTTAATAGAGTTGAAAGAAAATAGCTGTCAGAGTTTGGGGCTTCTAAGCCTCAATGGGTTTTTGAGTTCTGCAGTGTGGTAAGTTTGATTCTAGATGGTTTATTTTTCCAGAGTTTGTGGGAGGATCAACAGGAAGCATTGAGAATAGGTAATTGACTTTGGGCAGTACAGTCATTTTAATAATGGTTATTCTACCTATGAGTGAGAGAGGAAGATTTACCCACCTTTGAAGGTCATTGCTTATTGTTTCCAGAAAGGGGGTATAATTGAGACTGGGTAATTCTGAATGTATTGGATTTGATAGTAGTTTTTTGCCTTATCTCCTTTATTTGTTCTGTTTTGTTTAAAAAACATATAACTGCACTAACAGGAACAGGAAATGCCAGTAAATTTCCAGTGTTTGTCATGGGCTTGTAGAGGGAGCATTACATGTAGCAATCCTGTCAATTCTGTGCTTTAAAACCCACAGAACGGCTTCATCCATAAGTCTTCTACTGTTTACATCTTTATTTATGTGTTTGTGACATTTATTTCTTTGGTTTGGTACACGGCTTCGGAGTATATTGTATATACTGTCAGCTTCTTGTGGATGTATGATAGATATCTTTTAGTACTTACAGATACTTACCTGGTTATATGTCTGTTCTTTTTCAGTTTTACAAAATTATTATTTCTCCAACATTAAATCCTGCCTAATTCAACAATATGCTTGTTCCTTGAGGATTTCTGGGGTAATATATTGCGTAGCTAGCTGTATATCTGAAAAATACGTTGCCCGAAACCACTTTTAGCGAGGACAGCATACTGACAGCTGGGGGAAATTTTAACACCTAAATATGTAATGAAATTAGTGTTCAGTGGAATAGAGTGTGTGTGAATTGGAGTGTTACATAGGTTTTTATTTAATGGTAGAACAGCAGATTTAGACCGATTAACGGGGTAGTCTGAGATCTTAGAATAATTTTCAGTAGTTTTAATAATTTCTTTTATTGAGGATGATGTAAAATGTCATCTGTGTACAGACTAATTCTATGTTGGGTATGTGATGTCTGAATTCCATTTCTGTTTATGTTCTGCTGCAGCTAAAGGTTATAGTAATATGGAGAATAAATGGGGAGAGAGTTACCTCTGTATAACGTTGTGATATTACCCCGTTCGTGGTTACAGTGTCCATAGGTGAGGTGTATAGGATCTTTATCCATTGTATAAATGGTTCCTGAAACCCAGTCTGTGTAATGTGGTGAATAAGAATTTCCAGTTTACTCTATCAGAAGCTTTTTCTGCATCAAGGGTTCTGACTGCTGTTTGTGATTTCTGATCGGGAGCATGTGGATTATGTTGATAAGTCTGCGCATGTTGGTGGAGGAATGTCTGCCTTTGATGAAACCTGTTTGATCGGTGTGGATTAGATATGGGATTACTGTTTCTAGTCTATTAGAGTTCTGATTATAATTTTTGTGTCGGTGTTGATGAGTGAGAGAGGTTGGTAACTGGATGGTGTGGTAGGGTCTTTGTTAAGTTTAAGGTGGAGGGAAATTGTAGCCGTATTCATATCAGTAGGTAATTGTATATTTAGCTTTATTTCTTTTATTAATTTATTGAAGAGTGGTGATAATATTGTCCAGAAATGTTTGTAAATTCAGCGGGGAAACCGTCCGGACCAGGTGCTTTATTGTTGGGCGTTTGATTGAATGCTTTGTGGAATTCTTCTAATGATATTGGCTCTTCTAGTGTCTGGTTTTGTTCTTTTGTTAGTTTAGGTAGATTAATATTTTTGAGAAAAGTGTTGATATCTTCGAATTGTGGGTCGTGGTCTGATGATTATAGATTTACAAAGAAATTTCAGAATGTGATATTTATTTCGGCTGGGTTCTGCATAACCTTTGCCGTTGGATCTTTGATTACTGGTATAATCGTTTTTTTTTCTTTGTTTCTTTTAATGAGATTTCCAGATTTATTACTGTACTCATAGTTTTTGTGTCTTAGTCTTTGTAGTAAAAATTTGGTTATTATTTTTTCCTAAGATCCAGTACCACGTGTGGGCCATGTAACAATTTAATGTGTGACATGTTAGGTTGCTGAGCAGTGTGAGTGTGTGTATGTAGTGCTATATATGGGTGTAGATCATGATTTGAGAATGTAGGATTACATGTTAATCTGATTTTTGGATGTTGGTGTGAGAACATGAATTTGTCTTGTTGGTCCCAAACAGTGACATACATTATTAATATATAAAAACAAAGAAAACAAAGAAGAAGAAGAAGAAGGAGATAGTAGAAAATAGAGGAACAGTAAAGTATAATGAAGAAGAAGGTCCAAATTGGGGTTTTTGTACTTAGTCTGCATAGTGGAGACATTTTTTTTTTCTTTCTTTTTTTTTTTTTTTTAAATCATCAGTTGTGGGGTAGCCTATTTAAGTAATACACATGAAAATGTGTGTGTGTAAGAGAAAGGGAGAAATCTATAGATAGCAGTGTGATAGGTGGATGGATGGATGGATGGGTAGAAATTAATTAATTTGTCTGTTGGGTAATCTGTTTAGTCTGTGATATTAGCCCAAACTGTGTCAGTCAGTAATAATCCCTGTGGTAGTCAGAAAGTCAGTTATATAACAGGATTGGATGAAGCGTCTGAGTGGTCAGTCAGATTAGTCAGTTGTTCAGGTGTCACGTCTTTATCTCTGAATAATTGTCCATCTACATACAATGTATCCACAGATACTCCAGCTCTTTCTCCTTCTCTGATTGGCTGTTTTCTGATGGGAGGAGTTTTTTGCGTCTGTCTAGTATTTCTCGAGGGAGTTGATCACTGATGCCGTAGTTGGTTCCTCTCAGTTCTTTTCCTTTGCTCATTATTAGCTGTTTGTGTTTGTAGTGTTCTACTTTGGGGACTTTGGGTCTTGGACTTCTGTTCTGAATGTGTTTCGCTCCGAGGCGGTGGATGCAGTGGAATGTTATGTCCTTAGCTGCATCAAGTGGAAGTTTTGGTTTGGTAATTAGAAATTCCTGTACGGTTTTCTCAGGATCTTCAGATGGGCTTACGGGAATGCCAGAGAAGACGATGTTGTCTCTCGTGCTCCGGGCTTGGAGGTCCAGCATATTTTTGACATTAACATGTACTGTTTCTTTTCTTCTGGGCCTTTTAGCTCATCTGTTGAAGGTGTTTCTTGTATGACACTGCTTCATTGTTTTCCTGTAACAGTGCACAAAAAGCCAGAGCCAAACAGTCATGTGACACAGTTACTATATTCACACTAAACCTTTGTTTTTTAAACATGTCTAGAGATCTGATCTTCACATGAACAACACTGAGAGACTGAGGGAACAAAACTAAATACAGAAAACTGTCTTTAAAAATAATCTGTAAAACATATTTAACAGAAATTCAGTTTTGGAGAATATTAGGACATCCCCACATTTATTACTAATCCCTAAAATTACACTCAGGTGCTCCACCATCAGGTGCTAATGATTAGAACATGGTTAGGAGGATTCTGGAGGAGCTGGTGTTATTTAAACCTCAGATATTTCGTTTGGTTTGTTCCTGACTGTTGAAGTGAGTGGTTTTACCATAGTCCGATCCAAGAAGCTCGCTGACCTTCAGAAAGAAGGTTGTAGGTGCATATAAGCCAGGGAAGGGATTTAAAACAATTAGAAACCAGCCATTTCACTGTTCCCAACATAACAACTGGCAGCATGACCAGGTCAGATTGTAGCAAGTTCAGCCCACAAGCAGAGCACAAGATGAGTAAAGAGTCTCACACAGTCCTAAAACACCATCACAGGACCTACAGGTAGTTCTTACCACAGGCGAGGTCAAAGTTCATGTATCGCCATCAGAAAGAGACTGCAGGAGTGCACTGTGAGACAGTACTACTAATCGGACATTACTTTAGCAGTCGTGGGCGTATGGATGTCTTACGGTATTAATTTATTAAATATAAAAATTAACTAAAGTTCAACTAGGGTACATCTTACCAAACTAAAGGTTGGAGTATATTTGTCAGATGGGTCTCTGTACACTACAAACAATATTAGATGTGTATGTGACATGGATCTCTCACAGTATTAATTTAATTTCTATAAAGAATGAGCTAAAATTCTATTTCAGTTCTATTTTACCAAACTAGGTTGTAGTATGTTCATCAGATGGGTGTTTGTAGTTTGTACACTACAATTGACTTTAGAGTTCAAACAGAACCCCCACTTTAGAGACGGTCCCTTACTGTATTCTGCGCCTGCTGTAGTGATTCTGGCTATAGTAATTAAAACATGCTGGATGGAAGGAAAGATCAAGAACTCTGGCTAAATGTAACAACTGTAGTTTATTTCCTGATTTACCACGACTTACAAAATGCAGTTTCAGGGATTGTAGGAGGTTGTCTGTGAGCAGTAGGAGGCGCAAAACACGAATATCAGCTGAGCTTTAGTGAGTGTAGGTCAGTGCGGTCATGGAGCAGGAGGTGAATGTGGAGTCTGTAGAGCTTTAGTGAGTGTAGGTCAGTGCGGTCACGGAGCAGGAGGTGAATGTGGAGTCTGTAGAGTGTTAGTGACTGTAGGTAAGTGCAGTCATGGAGCAGGAGGTGAATGTGGAGCCTGTAGAGTGTTAGTGACTGTAGGACAGTGCGGTCATGGAGCAGGAGGTGAATGTGGAGTCTGTAGAGTGTTAGTAACTGTAGGTCAGTGTGGTCATGGAGCAGGAGGTGAATGTGGAGTCTGTAGAGTGTTAGTGACTGTAGGTCAGTGCAGTCATGGAGCCGGAGGTGAATGTGGAGCCTGTAGAGTGTTAGTGACTGTAGGTCAGTGCAGTCATGGAGCAGGAGGTGAATGCGGAGTCTGTAGAGTATTAGTGACTGTATGTCAGAGCGGTCATGGAGCAGGAGGTGAATGTGGAGCCTGTAGAGTGTTAGTGACTGTAGGTCAGTGTGGTCATGGAGCAGGAGGTGAATGTGGAGTCTGTAGAGTGTTAGTGATGGAGGTGGTGGTGGTGGTCGGGTCACTGATGTTTGATCTGCAGATCCTCCATATCTCTGTTCTCCTGTTACTACTTTCACATAATCACTGAATCCAGACCTCCCTATTTCAGGCGTAGCCGCCTTCGTGATACGAGCTACTACGTACGTTGATAGGTTGCCAGGTTTGCGCGCATTGCAACAGAAATCAACCATGTTTAAACACAAATCCCTAAAAATACACATATTTAATAATAAATCGAGTCATTTTGAGTCGTCTGTCTCAAGTCATGAACACCAAGTCAAATTCAAGTCGAGTCTTTTATCAGTGTTAGTCAAGCAAGTCTCAGGTCCTTACATTTGCGACTGGAGTCAGGTCATGTGACTCGAGTACCCCAACTCTGCAAGAGAAGAAAGTGTGGATCACAAAGCCCAAATCAGAGGGTGAATTTGGACCACAGGAACAACATCTGCAACAGGCTGGAAGTGCTGGCCTGCTTAGCAAGACTCTGGCATAGCAGGAGGAGTGGAGGCTGGCAGAGCAATACCAATAACCGGACGGGAGCTGCTCATGGAGCAGAAATGGATCAGCTGCCAGTGGGGCAGTGGTGACTGCGGTACAGCTGGTTTCATATCGGCATATTCAGATTTCTTTCTTCAGTAGATTTTGAACGTCTCGTGTTAAAGGGTTAAAACTTCAAAATTATTGTAGTTGACATCCAAA
Organism: Semaprochilodus insignis; assembly: GCA_034552555.1. Classification (NCBI taxonomy): domain Eukaryota; kingdom Metazoa; phylum Chordata; class Actinopteri; order Characiformes; family Prochilodontidae; genus Semaprochilodus; species Semaprochilodus insignis. Next base: position 20,601,589 of record CM067495.1, on the reverse strand, counting down.
ACCAGCAGCTACAACTTCGGTTATGTCGGAAATGTTTGTCTTTTGAAAACCACAAAACACACAGATTAGTACAGGCTGCTACGGGCACCGCGGTAGCTAAGGGACTGTCTACAAATTACAGTATGCAGTAAACACTCAGGTGAAGCATGGAAAAGCACCTCACCCTTCATTGTACTGGAACTGAGCGTTCTGAGCCACAGCAGGCTTTTAGCAGATCACACATGAAGAACCATAAAATCAAAAGAATTTTTCAGAAAAAATATATAATTATTCATCTGTTAACAGAAAAACACTTCCTGACACAACTTGCAATTACAAAGCTCACTTGACTTATCTTTATTTCTTTTCCCTTCATTTAATTTGGTTTCAGTTCTCAGCCAAATAGCCTAGCCACTCCGAGACCCTTACTGTATTCAGCGAAACCTGAATATCTGCCCAACATCATCCTAACTTTACCGAGCGACTCTCTAAAACAGAGACTGAAATATCATAATATGACTGAAACAGAGTCTCATCACAGAACAGCAGGTCTTACAGTGCGTTAGCAACCAGCTAACCAGATAACCAGTTAAAAGTTCCTGAAATGTGATTAAGTTTAAGCTGAGAACAAACACTAAACCTCAAACCCTAAACCCCAAACCCTAAACCTCAGAATTAAACTTCACTTCTGTGATAAAATCATCTGTTCAAAGCTGTGGAGGGTTTAAAGCCGTGGGGGTTTTAAAGCCGTGGAGGGTTTAAAGATGTGGAGGGTTTAAAGCTGTGGAGGGTTTAAAGCCGTGGTGGGTTTAAAGCCGTGGATGGTTTAAAGCCGTGGATGGTTTAAAGCCGTGGGGGTTTAAAGATTTGGGGGGTTTAAAGCCGTGGGGGGTTTAAAGCTGTAAAAGGTTTAAAGCTGTGGAGGGTTTAAAGATGTGGAGGGTTTAAAGCTGTGGAGGGTTTAAAGATGTGGAGGGTTTAAAGCTGTGGAGGGTTTAAAGCTGTGCTTACCTTACACTCCTGATTCCCGGAGCTCCTT
>CM067495.1:20530535-20600071 GCA_034552555.1 Semaprochilodus insignis | reverse complement strand
AGCCTTTAGACTGGTAAGATGGGAGCTGAATGATTTTAGTGAAGGTCTAGAAGTATTAAATTACTACTGTGAGACGTCCATATAAGATCTGCCACAGAGATCAAACACTAAATACATGAGTGATTTATGATCATCGTTTGTGAGGATAACTTTTCAGTCTGGAGAAGAATACACAGCTCATTACCCATAAACATTTTATCACGTCCTCCAGAGGACTACACCACAGTCCTGTCTGCACAGGAGGACTATACCACAGTCCTGTCTGCACCAGAGGACTATACTACAGTCCTGTCTGCACCAGAGGACTATACCACAGTCCTGTCTGCACCAGAGGACTATACTACAGTCCTTTCTGCACCAGAGGACTTCACAATAGTCCTGTTCTGATTTTTATTATAAATTTAAATATTACTGAACACATTTAGAACAACTGATGAAATACAACGTCTCCTCAGAGCCACTGACAGCATGTACTGACATTATAACCTCCAACACTCTAGATAGATAGATAGATAGATAGATAGATAGATAGATAGATATTGATCCCAGAGGGAAATTCAGACATCCGGTAGCAGATATACAAAGTTCACAGACGTAACAAGAGAAGCACAAGATAAAGATAAAGATACAATATAAAGTATGAAAGTATGAAAATAGAGTCCTTAGTGTCTGTGTTAACTAAACACAGACGGGAGTATAGTAACACCTAGCATTCACACACAGAGCCTGTACTCAGAGCACCTCTCTCACATGATGCAGTTCTGACTCTCTCTCCTCTGTGTCTCCACCCGTATTGGGGAGGTGGTTGTAACTCTCTCCTCTGTGTCTCCACCCATACTGGGGAGGTGGTTGTGACTCTCTCTCCTCTGTGTCTCCACCCGTATTGGGGAGGTGGTTGTGACTCTCTCTCCTCTGTGTCTCCACCCATATTGGGGAGGTGGTTGTGACTCTCTCTCCTCTGTGTCTCCACCTGTATTGGGGAGGTGGTTGTAACTCTCTCTCCTCTGTGTCTCCACCCATATTGGGGAGGTGGCTGTGACTCTCTCTCCTCTGTGTCTCCACCCGTATTGGGGAGGTGGTTGAGACTGCATGTTCTCCAGATAGTCCCTGTGTGCTCCTGCCGCTCCTGCTCCCTCTGAGAGAGTGTTTAACACTGGGTACAGTATTAGAACCTTCCGTAGGTCAGATCTGAAGCTGGATCAGTGAACATGCTTGTGTTCTGTCAGTCTAAGAGAGATTATTAAATATATGATCTATTTAGTGACAGTTTAGATCAGTATGTGTGTTAAAGACTGAACTTCATACGTGTGACCTGTTTGAAATGATGATCTGGGATTATATGGATCCCTGTAGTCTGTATATGAGGACACTGCTAACATGATGGACGTGGTTTACAGAGCCGCTCAGCTTCAGGTCCTGTAGACCAGCGCTGGAGATTCCTCTTCTGACTTAAAGGAGTTTAAAGAAGTGTTTGATCTCCACATAGTGATGGAGATTCTCCTGTTACAGCATGTAATTACTGGATTAGTCTACACGCGTATCAGGTGTTCAGAACAGTGTTAGTGATTGTACAGTGTGTAACACTACTGTTATCTGATGGTATATTCTTCGTCGTCTTCTTCTTCTTCTTCTTCTTCTTCTTTCTCTTCCTCTTCTTCTTCCTCTTCTTCTTTCTCTTCTCCCTCCTATTCTTCATCTTCTTCTTCTTCTCCTTCTTCTTCTTCTTCTTCTTCCTCCTCCTCTTCCTTCTCCTCTTCCTCTTCTTCTTCTTCTTCTTTGTACACATTATTTGTCTACTAACTCGTCCTGCAGTTTTCGAGATGTCAGCACAGTTCCAAATCCAGAATGTTTAGACTGACAGAATGACAGACTCCCAGATTCCCAGATTTGGTTTGATACTGATTTGCTTTAATACACTGTAATGTTTCTATGAACTAACGAACACAAATAAAATATAATTTGAACATTTTAATAAGTTGGGGATAAAGGATTTGTCCTTTCTAAAACTGAAACATTTCCACACACTAGGTCTGTATACCCGACTCAGAATTTTATCAGTCAAATCAGTTTCAGCTGTTCAATATGAAGATTCGACCATTCACTCATTTTATCATTTCATCTACAATCAGAAAATCCATTGATCGAGTTTCAGTGATGTTCCACTACATTAACAGTCAAACCCAACGGAGTTACGGGAAGGTACTTTTTGGCCCCGCCCACAGTGAAAGATCTGAACTGCGTCCTGTTTATAATGTGGAGCTGCCGTATGGATCAGTGTAATAATCAGACACCCAGCTCGTATGTGTTTATGTTAAACTGTTAAAGCCTAATTTTATATTTCACTTTAAACATTAAAACAATGTTCCATAAATAAACATATTAAACAGTTTTGAATGAATTCATGGACCCGACCACCATGAAGTAACTGACTCTGTTCTTCACCAGGATCAGCTCACTTCTTTATTCGTCTATAAACATTAAAAACTCATGAATAAATCTAAATAAAGGAATAAAAGTCCTTAATATCAGAATTATCTTTAGATGAAAAAAACAGCAGGTCTGAAAGTATTAGATTCAAAGCAGTGTCTCTGGAATTTGAAATTATAGACCCTCACTCTTCTATGTGTCTAAGCCACATCTGTACTGACCTTCAATCCTCTATGTGTTTAATCCACAGTCATACTGACCCTCACTCTTCTATGGGTCTAATCCACAGTCGTACTGACCCTCACTCCTCTATGTCTCTAATCCACAGTCGTACTGACCCTCACTCCTCTATGTGTCTAATCCACAGTCATATTGGCCCTCACTCCTCGATGTGTCTAATCCACAGTCGTACTGACCCTAATTCCTCTATGTGTCTAAGCCACAACCACACTGACTCTCACTCCTCTATGTGTCTAATCCACAACCACACTGACCCTCACTTCTCTACCTGTCTAATCCACAGCCATACTGACCCTCACTCCTCTATGTGTCTAATCCACAGCTGTACTGATCTTCACCACCTCTTTATGTCAAATCCACAGTCGTACTGACCCTCACTCCTCTATTTGTCTAATCCAGTCATACTGACCCTCACTCCTCTATGTGTCTAATACACAGCCATACTGACCCTCACTCCTCTATGTGTCTAATACACAGCCATACTGACCTTCATTCCTCTATGTGTCTAACCACAGCCGTACTGACCCTCACTTCTCCATGTGTCTAACCACAGCCGTACTGACCCTCACTCCTCTATGTGTCTAATCCACAGCCCTACTGACACTCACTCCTCTATCTGTCTAATCCATAGTTGTACTGACCCTCACTCTTCTTTCTGTCTAATCCACAGCTGTAGTGACCCTCACTCCTCTATGTGTCTAATCCACAGTCATACTGACCCTCACTCCTCTTTCTGTCTAATCCACAGCTGTACTGACCCTCACTCCTCTGTGTGTCTAATCCACAGTCATACTGACCCTCACTCCTCTGTGTCTAATTCACAGTCATACTGACCCTCACTCCTCTATGTGTCTAATCCACAGTCATTCTGACCCTCACTACTCTAAGTGTCTAATCCACAGTCATACTGACCCTCACTCATCTATGTGTCTAATCCAGTAATACTGACCCTCACTCCTCTATGTGTCTAAATCCTGTATGTGTCTAGCCACACCCTAGCATCCTCTTCAGATACATTAATATTTGGCTAGCAACAACCTAGCAACCTCTTCAGATGCATTAATATCTGGCGAGCAACACTCCTCAGATACAATAGCAACCGACTAGCAGTACCCTAGCAACCTGGTATCTAACAATAGCAACTGGCTAGCAACACCCTAGCACCCCCTCAGATACAATAGCAACCAGCTAGCAACACCCTAGCAACCTCCTCAGATACATTAGCAACTGGCTAGTAACACCCTAGCAACCTCATCAGATACAATAGCAACTGACTAGTAACACCCTAGCAACCTCATCAGATGCAATAGCAACTAATTTGTAACACTCTAGCAACCTCATCACATACAATAGCAACCGGCTAGTAACACTCTAGGAACCTCATCAGATGCAATAGCAACCAACTAGTCACACCCTAGCAACCTTCTCAGATACAATAGCAACTGACTAACAATACCCTAGGAACCTAATCAGATGGAATGGATAGCATTCCTGGGTTGCAATAGCAACCGACTGGTAACACCCTAGTAACCTAATAAGATACAATAGCAATCTAATAGTAACACCCTAGCAACCTCATCAGATGCAAAAGCAACCGACTAGAAACACCCTAGCAACCTCATCAGATACAATAGCAACTGGCTAACAACACCCTAGGAACCTCGTCAGATAGAATGTATAGCNATCAGATGCAATAGCAACTAATTTGTAACACTCTAGCAACCTCATCAGATACAAGAGCCAACCGGCTAGTAACACCCTCAGATACAATAGCAACTGGTTAGCAACAGGCTTAATCATGCTGTATTTTCCTAAAAGCACTTTTCTAGTTTTTCTTTAAAGTTATTAAATTATTAGTAAATGACGTTATTAGTCTAGTAATGTGTTCTTATAGGCCGTGGTGATGTGCTGACTGAAGTCTGTACTGTATGTGGTGGAGCTAAGACAGTCTCTCAGTTAACTAATGTTCTTCAGCTCTAAATGTTAAACTGTGATGTGTGAAATCCCTGCAGTCTGTATATGAGGACACTGGTGACGTGAAAGACGTGACTGAATGAACCCAGTCAGCTTCAGGTCCTGTGACCAACGCTGGAGCTTCCTCTTCTGATTTTTTTTTTTTTTGTCTTTTTTGCTGTTGCTTGAGGTTGAGACGAAAAGATGAATATGAGATGATGGATCAGAATTTCAGTGTTTATTTCCTGATAATGTGGAACCTTTTGTTTGAACCCACCAATGTTTTAAGTGAGTACAAATACTGGAACAGACTGACAGGTGTTACTTTTTACTCGGGTATGGAGTTTTATGGACTGATGAGACCAAGATTCACCTCTACCAAGGTGATGGAAAGGTCAGCATGTGGATCTGCTCATAATACAAGCTGATCTGTGAAGCACAGTGGAAGTAGTGTGAGGGCTTGGACCTGCATGGCTGCTTCTGTAGTAAGTTCATTAGTTCACAATATGTTCAATCTTTGTTGATGTAGCTCATGATGGTAGTGCTAGAATGGATTCAGATGTCTACAGAAATACTCTGACTGAAGGGAAACCCCACCCAAACATACAGCTAATGACAGAAGCTGCAGTAAAAGGCTCACATAAGAAGTATGCAGCAGTTTAGTGATGTCAGTGAGTCACCAGCTTGATTAACTCATTACAATGAAGAAATATGCAGTTGAGATGTTATTCACTTTAATCTGATTCTGTACATTTCCTCACCATGTTTTAAATTGTTTAACACATCTAGTTGTAAATATCAGGAAATAAAAGCTGAAATTCTGATCCATCACCTCACATTAATCTTCTGATCTCAAACCCATATCAGTCTTCAGTGGATAGTAAAAACAATCAGTCTTTCTGTTCTAGAACTTTCAGAGGACACTGTAATGGTAAATAAGTGGTGACTGGCACAAACCAGGTCTGATTATTGATATTAATTTTTGTCTTTTTAATTTTATCTAAAAAAGATTCCAGTCTTAAATAATGTAATTTGTTTAGATGTATTTATGAATTTTTATAGAGAAATGAACAAGTATTCGATCCTGTTGAAGAAGAGATGTTAGTTATTTAATAGTGGGTAATGCCATGAATTTATTTATTTAAAAGAAAATAGCTATGAGAAAATAAGAATAAGCTTATTTTAAGCAGAACGTATGTCGTATGTGTACTGTCTGTGTTATTTCAACAAATCCATATGGTATCCCAACATTATATATCTGCAATTCAAACAGCCGTAGTCACATATAGCTGAACTAACTAAAGTAAATTTTTTAAAGAACTTTCTTATTTTAAACTATTCATTTATTCATTCTCTGGTTATGGTTTAACATGACCAATGTTGTTCTTGTCATGCCATATTTTACTAATAAAAAAGTATTTAAAACTAATTAAACCTAATTATTAATAAAAATAATAAAAAATAATAAATAAATAATAAAAATTAAAAATAGAAATACATATTCCTTCTCAACATGGAACTGTTTCTTACAAAGAATGAAAATAGGTGAGGTGTGTAACGATGATCCTCAGATGGTCTCTGGCCCCAGGTTAGGTCAGAATCCATCATTGTGAAATATGTGTAGTCTGAAGTAATATGATTCACAAGTGCATTTAATATAGCACATTTTTCATGATCCTGAGGAGACGGTGGTCCCACAATGTAAGAATGTAAGTGACCCCGATAATCACAAAAACAAGTGTGTGTGTGTGTGTGTGTGTGTGTGTGTGTGTGTGTGTGTGTGCGTGTGTACTTACATTTCTTCAGTCCTGGTTTGATTCTGTTCTCACCTCCATCTTCCAGTCTAAACACACACACGCACGCACGCACGCACACACGCACACACGCACACACACACACACACACACACACATACATGAATGTAATTTTCAGAAAAATCATTATTTACCATTTAAAAATAAATAAATCAATAAACAAAAAAGATATGTAAGGGCTTTTATGGGCCACCTCTATCACTCTTTATCACTCAGTTTTCCAGTGAAGTTGGATTAAAATTGTAACTTTTATGTTTGTTTTTTAATTATGTGATTGCTCCGGTATTATTACAGACATAAATTATAAAATGATTAACACAATTTTTTTTTTTTATTGTTGAAGTTCAGCATTTTCATGTCCTTCCTCTCACTGTTTATGGCAGATTTATAGCCATGTGCCTCATAAACACAGAAACACACATTTACTGGACATGTGGTCCACATTTGACAGACTACAGTGACAGACTACAGAGGTGTGTTTTATTGATCATGGTTGTGACAGATATGTACTTAAATAATTAAAGTGCTTTTTTCAGCAAGAAAGCAAGTTCTAAAAAATGCTGAACATCAGTTCTGATTATCTCTCGGCTGATGACCGGTCAATTTCTACTTTACATCTTGGGGAGAGAGAGGAAACTCACCCAGTTCTGCTCTGATGATTTGCTGTATTTTGTGCACTTTTAAGATTTTGTTATAAAATTCCAAAGAAAGCTTTTTCTCATACATTAATATTGACTCATCTTAATTGTAGGTGAATGCTTTTATTGATTTTTTAAATAGTGAAATACAAGTTTGTGACTTTTCCTGCTAATGCATTCACATTCCTGCTAACATTACCAGATTCATTCAAGATTAATGAAAAGATAAAGTGGAGTTTAAATTTCTGTGTGTTTGCTTGATGTCTGATGCTCAATTTAGGAATATCCATTTAGTAGCGTTATGTGATGTTGCAGGGTTTGTGCTATAGGAGCTAACAAGTCCAAATCATTTGCATATAGAAGGAATTGTATTTCTTTAAAAAGTCAGATGACTCTGTTCTGACCATGGATACCGGCCACTCAGGAGGCAAAAATCCTGTATCTTAGATCTTCATCATCAGCTGTAGACAATCATGTGGTAAATAATGTCATCACTCATTATATAAACTGTTTATTAGATAATCTAAGAATTAAAATAACTATTTGTGCTGTTTTAATGGAACAAACCAGCACAAAAGTAGCACAAATTAATGAGACCATTTTGGCAGGAATGTGACCATTTTGGGGGCTGAATTGTGTTATTTGTCAAAACGTCATTGCTTAGTAACTTAGAAATCAAAACAGCATCAGCTTTAATACCTGATGTCAGCCTCACTGAGATATTTATTAATGTTCTTCCACTTATCACCTCCTCACAGTTACTCTTTTTAACATACCACATTCATCAATGTCTTCTAGGAGGATGGTTTTTGACTTCTTTGTAGTTCCTTCCTGGTTAAGAGTTACATAGCCTAGTGTTGGCTGTTTGATGGTTGCTTTACTTTGTGAATGCCTCTCTCACATTTAGAGATATGTAAAATTAGGTCAGGTGGGGAGTGGTCCTGCAGTGGGCGGTTATACTTTAGGCCTTACTTTCTCCACAGGCTTTATGTTGTGTAGTGTGTTATTTCTCTTTATTATTTATTTTTATTTTTATTCTTTCCCACAGCCAACGACCTTCCCCTGTCTGATGCTAGAAGTGGAGTTACTTTGGGCGACTTGTCTTCTTGGTGACTTTTTGCTGTCAGGTTGGGTTGACAGAATTGACGCACGTGGAGAGTAAAACATTAGAGAGTTTATTAGGGGAATAATGGAAGGATGGTTGTAGTCACAGACAGGGTCAGAACCATGAAGAAAAACAAGAAGACAAAAGGGCTAAGCAAAATTGAAGTCAAAGGGCAAAGAAAGGGTCAAACACAAGAAAGGTAAAAAAGGAAGAAGGCTCAGAAATGCAATGGATGAAAAACCTCGCAAAGAAGCAGAGCAAACAGAGGAGTGTCTATACACCGGTGATTACGAACAGGTGTAGTTAATATTCTGGTGAAGGAGATCAATTGGTTGCAGGAGGACGCGTGATAGTGATGTCATCCACTAGGGGATTCTGGGGAATGTAGTTCCCAGGCGGAGCGGACTCACCAGCGGAGACAGGCAGCGTGACATTTGCATTGTATCATGCAAATAAATATTATAATTTCTTGTTCAACCTTAATTTTTAAGTTACCAATATTAAACTTTTGTTCTAGTTTTGAATGGGATAACAGTTTGAGCCAAGGCTTTGTTTGAATAAAATGTTATTTTGATTTAAGGTCACATCTCTTCTCTATACTTAGCATTTAAAGGGATGTAATAGTATATTAGGCAATATTTGGTTACTAAGACTGCCTTACACCCCCGCCCCATAACCGCCCCTCCCCAAGGTCACACTCCAGGTCATTTCTAGGTAAGTAATACTAGTCATTCAATATTTAGGTTATTAAATATACAAGTCACTTAATATTTGGGTTCTCATGGGCTTTGGGGCTACATGGGTATTCTGTGCTCAACAGATGAAGACGATGATGATGATGATGATGATGATGAGCTAGAACTTGTAGTTTCTAATCTGTCTGTCTCTCTGTCTCTTTCTATCTCTATTTCTTTTTTGTTATAACTATGCATCTGTGTCTCTCTGTGTCTGTCTGTCTGTCTATATCTCACTCTCTGCTGTAGTGAATAGTTGTCCATAACTTCTCTCACATAGCACTTCAGAAGTTGTGTGAAGTTGTTTACTAGGGAAGTATCTCCCTTACACCTCAGCAGGGCAGATGTTTTGGCCTAGGAAATTTCTCTTTATTTTTTGTCCTTTGGTTACTGTTCAGTATCTAGTCAATGCAAATCTCAGGCTCGATGTTGACTTTGCAAATTGTTAATGTTACACTTTTCTTTTTTACTACCACATTATTGCACATTCAGTATTGAAATCTAGAAATATGGGAGGTAATTCTGATTCTAATTCATTCTGATCTGAAATTAATTTTAGTCTTAACTCTCCAATAAAATGCACTAAAGTTTTTCAGCACCTTTTATATCTTGGTGCTCATGTGGTGTTTCTTTAAGAAACACATCTGAGGAAATCTGACATGTCCAATACTAAGGTGGGGTGAATTGGTCAGTCTTACTATTCTTCATTTTATTGTAAAGCTAGAGGAATGGCAATTTTACTGCAGAAATCAGATCCCTTCACCTGTTCTAATGTGATTTCTGATCTTAATAGTACCTTACTGGTTAACTGTAGATCCAGTAAGTATCTACGCTCCAAATTGGGATAATGATGAGGCAGCTCTTTAGGCAGCTCTCTTCCAGTTTTCCTGATTTGTCTTCATATTCTTTGGTGTTGGTGGGGACCTTAACTGTTGGCTGGACCCTGTCCTGGATCACTCTTCCAGTAGACCCAATGCTCTATCTAAATCTGCTAGCGTGATTAGAACATTAGAAGCATGTGAAAACATGCTGTTTCCTTAACCCTAAGGTTAGAGCTTGTTCTTTTTTTTCCACATACACCATACCTTTACATGTATTGATTATTTTATTTTATTGTCTTGTAGAAAGCAGGATAATTCACACTCTAACTTCCTGTGAATATAACACCATTTTCATCTCTGACCATGCTCCTGTAGTTACCATTCGCTTTCCAAAGGCAGATACTGGTTACCTCCTGTGTTGTCTTAATACATGCTTGCTGTCAAAGGAAGACTTGTTAACTATGTCTCTAATCAGATGATTTTTTATCTTAGCACCAATTCTACCTCTGAGTTTTAGCAGCTATGTTATGGGAAACTCTTAAAGCTTATGATAGGGGTGCTATAATTTCATACTTGCATAAGTAAGAAATAAGAAATACATTAGATATGAAAAAGTAATGATGTACTGAGCAATATTAACAAATTAGACAACTAATATGCAATGACCCCATCTGCCGACCTATATAAACAGTGCAATTTTACGTTTTAGAAATTTTATATTAGAAATCTAGATCTAATTACTTGCTGATAAGGCAAGTAAAGTGTTAGCTCTGAAAACTGGCAAATCCCCTGGTCTAAATGGGTGCCTGATTGAATTTTATAAGAAGTTTGATAAATTAGCCCCTTTTTACTGAACGTGTTTAATGATTCATTAAACACGTTCAGTAAAAAGGGGCTAATTTAGTCAATGATGTCTTAAGGTCTTATATCATGATCATAAGACCTTAAGACATCATTGACTGTTCTTCCTATTGCCTTATTTGTTTTTTAAATTTTACAAGTTTATTAAATGTAGACTTCACACTTTTATCTAAAACTCTTACCTCACATCTTGAAATGGTGCTACCAACAATCATATCTCCTGATCAAAACAGTCTATTAAAAATATACACTTTCTTATTTTTATTTTTTTATGTAATTCAATACAATATTTACTCCCTGTAGTTCCAAATCAACCACAGAATTAATACTGTATATATGGATGCAGAAGAGACTTTTGATAGGGTAGAATGGGATTACCTTTTATACACTCTGAGAAAATGTGGCTTTGGGCAGGGTTTAATTTCATGAGATTGACTACTGTATGCCACACCTACTGCAGCTGTATAATAATGCCCAATACCCCCCCCTCCCCGATTACTCTACTTGTCAAGGGTGTCTATTGAGTCCTTTGTTATTTGCTTTGGCTATTGAACCCCTATTGCTATCTCTTGGTACAAATGCTCAAATCATGGAGATTGTAAGGAATGGTATAGAGCAAAAGGTTGTGTTCTATGCAGATTATTTGCTTCTGTTTGTTTATGATCTGCAATTATTGATTCCAGCTCTTCTTGGTACACTCAATTAATTTGCCTTTATTTCTTAAGTTAAATTTTAAAAACAGTTGTTTCCTCTTAATGAGGCAGTGTGTTAATATTATAGTAATTTGCCATTCAAACTTGCCCGCATGGCATAAAATACCTAGGGACTCAAGTAAAAGATGATTTTAAAGATCTCTATGAAGCTAATTTTGCCCCACTTCTGGCACAGATTAAAGATGATGTAGCCCAGCAGTCTGTTTTAAATTTATCCTTAGTTGCTCTGTAATTCTGTAATAATGAATATCCTACCTAAGTTTCTCTTTTTATTTCAGTGTATTCCCATCTTTTCACTCCAGTGTTTCTTCCATAATCTTTATCATTTTAGAATTTATTTGGAACAAAAAAATCAAGAATATGTAGGCAACTTTTGACCTAAGATAATGGGAGGAATGGCCCTGCCCAATTTTAGATTTTATTATTGGGCAGCAAAACTGAGGATTATACCATATTGGCTCCAACACAACAAATGGAGCCTTATCAAATAGACCCGCATCTTTGGCCACCCGCAGATCTGGTGCACCCTTGGTATCAGAAAATTTAAGGATTTATATATTGATAACATATTTGCATCCTTTCAACAATTGGAGGATAAATTCTCTCTACCCAATAAACATTTCTTCAGATATCTTCAAATTTTTAGCTAAGTTAAAATATGGCTTCTTAATTTCCCAGTCTCCCAAAGGAAACCCCTTTGGATATTTTTCTATAGCTTCACTTCTTTATGAGTTGATACTATTAATACTATTCAGTCCCTTTAGGATTCAGAGTTGGAGGAGAATATCCCAGAAGAACACAAAACATCTATTTGCAATAAACATGGCCTCACACAAGGTAAAATATTACATTGGTTCCATTTTACTGAAGTTAGACTTTTACATGTTGATAAAAACATTGATCCTGCATCTGGTACATGCCAACAGACTTTAGTGAACAATATGCACATGTTTTGGTCCTGCCCCCTTTGTACTCATACTCGTTCAAATTTTTCAAATAACTAATGCATATTATAGGTAAATCCATTGAGCCCAATGCCAGTATGTTACATGATTGCAATGCAAATCAGAAGTATTAGAAGAGGCTCCATATGGGGAGTTCCAAGAGGTCTGGGACCCTTTTTTGAGTATAACAAAATGTATTCTCCCTTGATTAATGGGTTACATTGTTTATTGCAATCTTTTATTTTCTCTGTTGTTTTATGTCTTAATTGACTGACATCTTAGTAGAATATTGTTATAATATTGGTCATTACAGTATTTTAATGAGCTTTTCAATTATGACAGGTGTTTAAAAAGCAAGTGTTTTATTAAATGCATTATTTGTGTACTGTGAAGTGAAACAGGTTGTTTCTTCAATCAAAATAGATTTGGGATATAAAATTCAATTATAGTGCTTTATTTTCAGGTTTTAGTAAAGGAGGATCATTTGGACAAGGGAAGTATACTGAATGTTAAGTCTACACAAAGATTATGTTTGTTCCCCTTAGACTACGTGCTGATTTTAACTTAGAAAATCAACTAACATGGAATTTGACTAGGGCTCTTCAAACTTTTGTATATAAATGTATTTGTACTATTTTTAATACTGTTATGAGTTTAGTCACATATGAGTAATTATCCTGAATTCACCACAGTCAAACACATCTGAACATAGCTGCTCATACCTGAGAGTCTTGAGTGCACACTGTGAATCCTCCAGTCTAGCAGAGATCAGCTTCACACCTGACTCCCCTGGGTGGTTGTAGGTCAGATCCAGTTCTTTCAAATGTGAGGGGTTTGAACTCAGAGCTGAAGCCAGAGAAGAACAGCCTTGCTCTGTGATCATACAACCAGATAATCTACAGAGAGAAGAAAAGAACTAAATAGAGTTAGATAGAGTTATTCACACTGGTATGTAATGTCTTAGGCAAGAATGTAAGATGTCATTGTCAAGAGCAGCATCCAATGTTAGGATTTGCTGTAATTCCATAGGGGAGAAAAGAGTGTTTTTGACATTTACATTCTTTGCTACCTTCTTGCACCTTATCATTTTCCTTTTTCTTTACAAAACATGTAAAGACCAAATTTATAGCCTGTGAGGTCACAAAGGAACCCAATGTAACCTCTAAGCAACTAAAGGCCTTTCTCACATTGGCTAATGTTAACAATTATGAATTCACCATAAGGAGAACACTGAACAACAAAGGTGTGCATGGCAGGGTTGCAAAGAGAAAGCTGTTCCAAAAATGTAATGTAAAGGAAAATGTCAGGACAATTCTCCAAAAGCTAAATCTCCGGAGAATGTAGATCATGCAGCAAGACTAGTTGGAGTAGCTCAGCAGATAATACCACTACCTGCCAGGGAGCCACCACCACTGTGGTTTGAATCCCCGTCTGGGTGACTATGCTGTGCTACACCAATAAGAGTCCTTGGGCAAGACTTCTAACAATACACTGACCTACCTGTAATATGATTAACCTTGTAAGTCGCTCTGGATAAGAGCGTCAGCTAAATGCCAACAACCCTAAGCACACATATCATTCTGCCAAACAAATTGTTTAGAAAAATAAACATATAATAATAAGTTAATGTTTTGGAATGCCCAAGTCAAAGTCCTGACCTTAATCCAATAGAAATGCGATGGAAGGATCTGAAGCAAGCAGTTCATAGGAGGAAACCCATTAACATAACAGAGTTGAAGGTGTTTTGTGCGAAGGAAAGGGCTAAAATTCCTCCAAGCCAATGTGCAGGATGGATCCGCAGTTATTGGAAACATTAGGTTCACATGCTTTTGCTGCTCACATACATGCAATATTAGATCATTTTCTTCAAGAAATTAATGAATATGTCTAATATTTTTGTCTCATATTTTAAATTGGTCGCATTTGTTTAATTTAATTTAATTTGGTTTTCCTTATCTACTTTTTGAATTATTTTTGACTTGGACTGTATGGTCTGTAGGACTTTAGGTTTATTATATTGAAATCATAAACTAAATAAATATATTGGCACAAAGCATGATGTGGACATAAAATGTAATGTCTCATAAAGCTGTTGAATATCACAATGATGATATGAGAATCAATATGTTGTTATTAAAGTAGTACGCTTCCGACTGGGTATGACAAAAGTACAGAGATTATCCTCTACATTAAGCAAATAGCAAAATGCAAATTAAAAAAGCACTGTTCCCTATTATACATAATAAAAAGAATAACAGCTGCTTACATTTACGGCATTTAGCTGACGCTCTTATCCAGAGCGACTTACAAGGTCATTCATATTACAGGTAGGCCAATGTAGTGTTAGGAGTCTTGCCCAAGGACTCTTATTGGTGTAGCACAGCATAGTTACCCAGACCCGGGAATCAAACCCCCATCTCCCACATGGGGCGGTAGCCCCCTGGAGGTTAGTGGTGTTATCCGCTGAGCCACACCAACCACATGCTTACATCAGAACACTGAGCATTACTGCAACAGCTTTTGCTTGAAAGACTATAAAAGCAAACAAACAAAAAAAAACCACTGACAACTGTAGAGACTGTGTTTAGTTATTGGTCATTTAGCTACAGCGTTAAGTTACTCATCCTCTGTGTATGAGAACAGAATTAAGTCCTAGCACTGAAAAGCACCCGCTAGCCTTTAGTGGTTTTTGTCAGCAAACATCAAAAAATTTTAGCTACTGATGTAATTTGAGCATTCTATTGATGTGTTTATTGCATATATTCATATTAAAATTACAAAAATACAATTTACTGTACAGCACTAGATATCAGTGGATCTTTTATAAATTACAGCACTCTTTACTAGACACATTTGAACCGTTTGGCCATCTAATGAACACCACCAAGGGAGACAATGTCAAGAAAAACTCAGTAGGAGCTTAAGTAACCCAAAGGAACCAGGATGAGCTCTAAAGGAGAATGTCACTAATATCATGATGAAGAATTACTGAAAGGAACCAAGAAAGATAATCCAGCCTCTTCTGGGCTCACCAAATAGAGCAGTTCTATCAAGTTGAAACAGAAAATGCAGTGTGTAACTGACATTAACCCCTAAATTCATACTTAAGCTCTCTAGCATTGCATGGACTTGTACTCCTGTTTTATTTAGACACTCAACCTGTTCACAACAGACTAAAAGTGATAGCATGTGTAAGGTGCTGAATCATTATGCATATGAAATGTTTTGTAGTGCAGTTTTCCAGATCATTATTGGCCCATGATTTGTACAGACGGGTTGGGAATACATTGATGGATTTAAATACTAGAATCATGGTTAAATGAATGGTTAAATTAATCCTGTCATGTGGTAAACTTGGAATAAAAAACAACTTAAATTAAATGTTACATTCATTAGAAGTCTTATGTTTTATGATATAAAAAGATGTATTGGTAAAATACTGAATAATACAGCTTAATAGTTATCATTCAGAAATATACTGAAAGAAACACTGACCTGAGTATCTCCAGTTGGCAGGGTGAACTTTGAAGTCCAGCAGAAAGCAGTTCTACACCTGAATCTTGCACATCATTGTTGCTGAGGTCTAGCTCTTTCAGGGAGGAGTTTTCCAGTTTTAAAAGTGATTCAAGATTTTCACATGTCCTTACATCAAGATTACACAAAGCTAATCTGCAAACACAGAGTTTAAAGAATAATCAAATGACAATATTTAAATAGACCAAGACAATGTATTTAAATAATTTTGTTCAGACAGAACAACTAAACATTTTATAGTTTACTGAGATGAATACAGTATTTAACAGAAGATGAAATGAGTCCTGAATGGTTCTGTTCTTGTTTAAAAGTTTTTAGTCAATTTTAATTGAATCATATGGCAACTCATTATTAATGAACAAAGTGTTAGTGTGTTCTTTAGGAATGAATAATAATCTAGAACAGTAAAGTGAAACCTATGGAAATAAACATCCCCAGTGAAAGGGCATACTAATATATGAAAACTATTCATAAATTGTGAAAAATTAAGAGTAATTAAGTTCATTTCTTGTATGTATGTCTTATTTATGTACAACCAAAGTTATACTACACTGCCTGGCCAAAAAATGTCACCACTTGGATTTAACTAATTAAATAGGTAAGAGCCTCCCATTGGATAATTACTGTATGGGTGATTATGCTTCAGCTGGCAACAAGTTATTTAACCTTAACTGATGCAGTAAATAGCTTCTCATTTGTTAAAAATGCCATGTGGAAAGACACTGTGGTCGTGGAGATGTTAATCTGTTTCAGAAGGTCAAATTATTGTCCTGCATCAAGCAGAGAAAACATCTAAGGAGATGCTGAAACTACTAAAATCAGGTTAAGAACTGTCGAACACATTATTAAACAGTGGAAGGACGGTGGGGAAACATCTTTGAGGAAGGAATGTGGTCGAAAAAAAAATCTTGAATGGTGGTGATGGGCGATCTCTTAAGCGTTTGGTGAAATCAGATGGTAGAGAAACAGCAGTAGAACTCAGGGAGATGTTTAACAGTGAAAGGAAGAGCATCTCCACACGCACAGTGCGAAGGGAACTCAAGGGATTGGGACTAAACAGCAGTGTAGCCTTAAGAAAACCACTTGTCAGTGAGGCTAACCAGCAAAAATGGCTTCAATTTGCTCGGGAGCATATAATCTAGACTCTGGAGCAATGGAAGAAGGTCATGTGGTCTGATGAGTCCAGATTTACCCTGTTCCAGAGTGATGGGCGCATCAGGGTAAGAAGAGAGGCAGCCATCATGCCTAGTGCCTCTCTTACAAGCCTGTGGGGGCAGTGCTATGATCTGGGGTTGCTGTAGTTGCTCAGGTCGAGGTTCAGCAACGTTATGTGCCCAAAGAATCAGCTGACTACCTGAATGTACTGAACCACCTGGTTATTCCATCAATAGATTTCTTCTTCCCTGATGGCACAGGCATATTCCAAGACGTCAATGCCAGGATTCATCGGGCTCAAACTGTGAAAGGGTGGTTCAGGGAGCATGAGACATTTTCACACATGGATTGGCCTCCACAGAGTCCAGACCTGAAACTCTGAATCGTTGGGATGTGTTGGAGAAGTGTGTGTGTGATATGTGTGGTTCAAATATCCCATCTTCAATAAAAGATCTTGAGGAAAAATTTATGTATTTTAATTAATGTAATGGACAGAAATAAATGTTGTGACATTGCAGAAGCTTGTGGAAACAATGCCACTGCGAATGTGTGCCGTGATCAAAGCTAAAGGCAGTCCAATGAAATATTAGGGGCTGTGACCTTTTTTTTGGCCAGGCAATGTAGTCGGCTATATCAATTATAATGCGCCCAATGAACCCACACTGAAATCCAAATGAGACATTACTAATACAGGGGAAGGTCTGAGACCTGAGACTGCTGTCAGTATGTTTTGCTAGTAGATTAATTACTAATTTTTACAGTTAATATGTAAAGCACAAAGTTTTGCTGTCCATTAGCTTAGCTCGCATTAGCTATATTTACTAGCTAGGATGAACCTGAAACATAAGGAAGAACATAAGAAGAACATAAGGAGCAGCTTCAAGCACTATTATGCATGTCATAATAGAAAACACAGTAAATACGATACCTATTTAGGTTAGCTACTTATCACTGACCTGAGGGTCTGCCATGTGTCTTTTTTCACCACACAGCAGGAGAAACAGCAAGTCAAAATGAGACTCACATTAATACTGTTATATAATGTTATTAATGTTATATAATTGATTCCTAGTGAAGAATACAGTAAGAGCTTGTGTATTAGTAATGAGTTACCATGTGTATTTATTGTGTGTTATAGTTCATAATTACCTTGTAAGGAAGAACATAGTAACACCCTGTTTATAAGTTCTTATGTGTTTCATTTTGTAATATTGTTTCTAGTCACTCTTAACTCATAATAAAGAATGCATTTTGTAGTGTTGTTCCAGCACATTTAAATTCCTAACACCTCAAACAACATCTAACATATCAATTTCATGATCACTTGTTAATGTTTACAAGAACTTTCCCAAAGAAATTGGAGGTTGGTCACATACACAGCTATATATTTCTGTGTGCCATCTTTTTGAATGCCCTGTCCTCAAGAGCTTGTGTGGAAGTTTCATGCTTCTAGAATTTTCAGATATTTAGTCTTTTCACTCCATCTACTCATGAAATGTTTCCATTGTCACTAGCTGCTAAACAAAATGACATTATATATATATATGTGTGTGTGTGTGTGTGTGTGTGTGTGTGTGTGTGTGTGTGTGCATGCATGTGTGTGTGTGTATAACAATTAATAAAAGATAACACATTTTTGAGACATGTAACATTCTGTTTCACTGAGGTGACACGAAGGCCAATTCCCATGAGGAAGATTAGAGAATATATGCTAATGAAAAATAGAGCATAACATAAAGCATAACAGATCCACCTCATGCTTAAAAGATACATTAACCTTTATTTTTCATTACATTGCATTCAAATTCTAAAGCTTTCCTTCTAGAATTAATGAATAGAAACACTGACCTGAGCATCTCCAGATTACAGTGGGAACTTTTCAAACCAGCTGAGAGCAGCTCCCCTGCTGAATCCTGCAGTTCATTGCTACATAAATCCAGCTCCTTTAGGAAGGGGATTTTTGTTTGTAGGGCCGATATGAGAGATTTGCAAGACTTTGCAGTGAAATTACACATGGATAATCTACAATAGGAGAGTAAATACAGCAACCACACAGTCAGAAAACATGGAATCATACACAAAAAATTGATGCCACAAATCTAATTTCCACCTGTGTTCCTTTATATTCTATTGTGTAAAAAGAGGCAATATCTTCAATATCTTTTAACTTTCTGGCAGAATTGTGTAATAAAAAATATATATTATGCATTATATATTTTTATTTTCATTGTAGATAGTTGACAAGATATGACAAAATCTTACATTAATGTATTTACATTTTCTTGCATTCTAAAAAATTGACACAATGAATCAAATCATTTGATTAGTTAAATAATCAGTTACTGTCCTTATACAAGTTTTGTTGCCAGTTTATGATGCACACTGTTCCTACACTCACTGGCCATTTAAACAGGCTGATCTGCCATGAAAATGCCGCATTACTGTCTGTAGCCCATTTATTGCTGCCCCCACCCCAATCTTCATCAGCAGAAAGCGATAATAATAAGACCAGGGCTGAGGAGGTATTGTTTGGCTCAGGTGCAGGGTTGCACAAAAAATCATATCATCCATGATTTTCCAGCTGAGATAACAAATCAAATTACAGTACACACACAGGTGCCAGAGTGACAAATTAAAAAGAATTTAGCATTATGCCTAACATTACTCTCATGACTGTCTTTGTTATAATCAAAATTTGGGAATATGGTTATGCGCCTTTTTTCTAAGAATGAAAAAACAGTATTGGTTTAAAAACATCCTTTTTGAAAGGAAATTAAATAAATTAATAGGACGATCACTGAATTATTAATACTTCTATATAGTGGAAAAATAATAGCTTTTTGGGATTCTGACCTGAGTATCTCCAGATTACAGCGTGAATTCATCAATCCAGCAGAAAGTGATGACATTCCTGAATCCTGCAAGTTATTTTTACTAAGATCCAGTTCTTTCAGGGGCCAGGTTCCTGATTGTAAAGCTGATCCCAGATTTCCACATGTATTCCTTCCAAGATTGCACCAAGCAAGTCTGTAAATTCAGAGTAATTATATATATGTGTGTGTGTGTGTGTGTGTGTGTGCACATGCATGTGTGCGTGTGTATAACAATTAATAAAAGATAACACATTTTTGAGACATGTAACATTCTGTTTCACTGAGGTGACACGAAGGCCAATTCCCATGAGGAAGATTAGAGAATATATGCTAATGAAAAATAGCTACACACTACACACGTTTGATGAGCTTAAGAGAACAGTCTGAAAGAGAGGATCTATGAAATTAATGAAATTAATGAGTTTATGTTAGCAATGGGACACAATCTTTAATAAAGGGATGGCAACATGTGTGATGCATGTTTTTAATAGTTTAAGATTTTTTTATAAATTGAATTTGATGAAAGATAAGATTTTCACAACTTTTTCATTCATCCTTACCAAAGGTGCCAATGATTATTGAAATTCTGACCTGAGTTTTTCCAGTTTACAGTGTGAACTCTTCAAACCCACAGACAGGTTTTCCACTCCTGCATCCTGTAGGTCATTCTTATTAAGGTCCAGTTCTTTCAAGCAGGAGGTTTCTATTTGTAAAACTGCCCCCAGAACGTCACATGACTGGGAACCGAGTTTACACACAGCAAGTCTGCAAAAGGAAAATAAAAACCTAACATCTTACAGTACAATGAACAAAAATTGTATATGTTACAGCGCTAGAATGGAATTGCAGAAGTTCTTCAAATAGTGAAATTCTAACCTGAGTATCTCCAGTTTACAGTGTGAACTCTTCAGTCCAGCAGAGAGTTTCTCTAATCCTGAATCCTGCAACTCACTGTTACTGAGGTCCAGCTCGTTCAGGGAGGAGTTGTCTTTTTTTAGAGCTGCACTTAAAGTTTCAAGGGACTGTGCAGTAAGATTACATTCAGCAAATCTACAGCACAGGGATAAAATAATAAAATGTCTAAAATATATGAAGATCCATAAACTGTGTTTACATTCTTGATCTTACTGTCTTGTACCCCATTGACATGGTTTTGAGAAACATTACCTTGACTGCTCCTTTTGTCTTTCATTTTCTGTTTTTTTAATTACCCCCTTAGCCACTAAATCAACCAATTAACCAAGTTCAGTTGAAAATTAGATTCAGTTTCACTACCACTACCACAACCTGGCTTGATTACTGCCAGAAATTACTTAAATGGAACCTGTCTCATAACATGAAGCAGCTAAGTCTCAAAAAACAACAGATGATGCCACATTTGAAAGCAATTTAAGTCACGGAAATCTACCATCTGGAAAGGTTTACAAAGTATAAAGGAAATAGCTGAATTTGCAGGTGTATGGAAGTGTATGGTCATGCAGGTCTACCGGAAGTGGATAAAATTCCAGTCTACAGGAAACTCTCCTCAGAATTGTGTCCAAAAGCTGAAACTGTCAAACGTCATGTTTAACAATGTGCTCACTGTATGTACTTTCCTCTGCAGTATTTATTCAGGAATTGGTTGTTAATGACCTGCATTGACTTCTCGAAGAAAATACTTTTTTCGAAGCAATTTCAGTTAATTAGCCATGAAACATGTCGGCAGTTCCTATCCATCAGTTTCATCTTTTGGCCACAATTCTGACGAGAATTTCTTGTAGACTGGGATGTTTCAGGTTGAACGTAAACTTTAACAGCTTTTTACAGCTGCAGATTCAGCTTCTTCCTTCACACTATGGTCTTTGGCACTCCCAAATGCAGATATTCCTTTTTGCCAATCATTAACATCTGCTTGGAGCCATCTTCCACACATGGAACGAGACATTCCCTGCACTGTACCACCTCTTCCCAATCTCCCAACCATTACTCACACCCCACAGATATATGTAGCCCCATCATCCTCATGCAGCGCCATCTGCAGAAGATTAATGTTACTACAACCTTACACACAAGGTGACTAATTTTTTTACCAGTGAACTTATTTCAGTTTGATTGACAGAACTAAGATCTATAGCATTTTCCTGAAGATATATGAATCAGCCATGTAGCTTGATTTTCCTAAGAGATTTTACTGCAGGAGACTAATCTAGCACTAAACTCTTTATTCCTTATAAAAATTTTGATAACCGTTCTTATTCATGGAAAGAGCAAAATCTTGTGAGGAGTACAATTTTATTTTCATGTGTACAGTTTCTTTAATCAGTATTTTTTTCAATGATAAAAGAAGAAGCCCCATTTAGTTTTCTTGTGAAATTTATGCCTTTTTTAAACACATAGTACACATTGATTTCTGGAAACTTGTTGTAAGAGAGCCAAATGGGGAGCATCTGTTGCTATTATCAAAGTCCAAGCACAACACACCAGTATCAAACCTCATGAACCAGTACAGACCTATAAGAGGATAAAACACAAATGAGTGTTGGATTGACCTTTATTTTCAAGTTATTGTTGATGAAGGGTCTCGAAAGAATATTTAATATAATGAAAAGCTTTTTAACAGAAAGAAAAGATTTTAAACAGATAAAGCAAATAATTGATTACATGTGATTACATGTATTGGATAGGTCTACTTTAATTACCTTTTTCTGCTGTGTTTTAGTGTACTAACTTTTTAATTATCCTGTTAAAATCAGTACAGTTTACTATAGTTACAATCCACAGTTTGTTTTCTAAGGCATCAAACCTGATTTCTGAACTACATGAGTTGAGTATACATGTGTAAACTCAAAGCAAATTATACTAAATTATGTTTTAAATATCTCCATATATTTCTCCACTTCAGATTTGGCAGTTTGGCTAAATGTGAGATCAGTGTCATTTCTGTGAGGCACAATATTAAGGTCATCTGTAATATTTTTATTTCTTATAAATGTCCACAAAACAGTTTTATTTTTTAAAAAGTTAAATTAAAGTTAAATTCTTTAAAAAACTATTTTCTCTTTTACTAATTTAATTATACATCTTTAATTAAATACAAGAAATGCAAGTAATGGAAACAAATCAAATTACATTGCTTTAATAAGAATCCTTTGGATCAGAATACAATTACTTGGGTCAGGTTAAAATTATATTTGTAACAGGTAACCACTAGTCTGTAACAGAATGCGTTTTAAAAGTAACCCTCCCAACCCTAACCAAGACACTGACATACTGTATTACACATACTGTGTTAACTGACGCTTCTTACATTATCAGTCTTAAATTTAAAGTAAATATAGATTCATTAAATAATTCTAAATCAGTCAAATGAACAATTTCTTTAACACATTATAAGTTGTTACACTTGGTATGCCACAATATTTATTTTTAGATATTCTTTTTTTCCTAATGTCATCATACAAAATAGTACCACATTTTAAAAATAAACTGAGAAACTGAATTTGATCACTTGTATTCATAATGTCACACATGACTTATTAAGCTCTCTTTAAAATCAAACATGCAGTGAATCCAACAGAAAAGGATATTGTCACATATTGTGATGTAATTTATCACAACAACAATAAATATTGATATATTGTCCAGCTCTAGGTAAAACATACATTAACCTATGTCATGTATTGTCTTTTTGCCAAAATAACAGAGAGGAGGAGAGAAAGCCACACCTCCTTTATGATGAGTTATGGTGGGTATATGGAATAATATTGTCCTACTTCAATAAGAATTTGTGTCTCTTTATAATATAATAAACTTGATTTTCTAAGAGTCTTCATATTAAGTCTTTTGTTGGTTTATTTGTTTACTGTTGACACAGGGCATTATATTAAAATAAATCCATTCACAGGCGGATATACTGCTGTCATTGGCTCCACATTTATTAAAGAAATCAGAGTATTATAAAAACCTTCGCAGGAAACTATGACCACCATCCTGTAGTACTGGGCATCTCCATTGCCTAAACCTCCTTTTAGACTGAAACAGCAGAATTCATAACATAAGCTATATTCTCATACTGTCCTCTACTGTCCGGTACTCTTTCATTAGAATTCAAATTGGTCAAACGATTTATTAAATTTATACGATTTATATTTAACTGACTCCAACTCTGGGTCACAGTGGCTGCTATAAGAAAGCAGGTCAACACCTGCTGGAGACACCAACCCAACTGGGCTGTTGGAAAAGAATCTGCAGAAATTGTGGAGATTCAGTTTTTGATTATACTCTAGTGAGTCTCTGTAAGCTCTATATAATCTTCCTGAAGATCTTTGAGGTATGCAAGTCTGTGCAAAATGTGGATGTACCATACACAAGTGTAACTGTTATATATACACAATAATTTTAGACATCTTTTAGACTTCTTGTTCAGCACTTTGTACAGTGCATAAGTCATAACATATTATTAATATTAACTTATAATGATATCTTAAACACTCACTGAGCCTTTCTGTAGTTTGTGATAGCTGGGATGAGTCTTCTGTAACCCTCCTCTGATGTGTTGAATTTCTTCAGGTCTAACTCTACCTTTACATGCTCTGACTGGAGACGCATGTAGGTTATGACTGAGCATTGTGCAGGAGAAAGTTTCTTTTCTGATAATTTATCTACAATTAGACAGAAATAATAGAAAGCTTTCAGATTACAACATCAAGAGAAAACATGACAGATGTTGAAGTGGCAGACAGAAAATGTCATATTGACGGTGGCTTTCAAGATTATTAATTAGCTATTTGCTTCTGATGTCTTTGGACTTTGAAAGCACAAATCTATCTATTCTGTTATCCCTCAGTAGTTTTAGTGATGCCAGTGATTCTCCTGTGTCTTTCAAATGTAACTACCTGTATTTTGTGGATGCTGTGTTACTGAATTATATAGTTAATTAAATAACTATAGTTAGGCTGTTACCTTTTAGAGATTTCAGTGCTCCGACACCCTCCCTACAACTCAATAACAGTATGTGTAGTGTGTCACGTATATCTAAAATTACATTATTTTATTGAAAGCATAGAAATGGAATTACATCTCATTACATGTTCATGTAAGTCTATCTAGCAGGAATATCAAATAGTGTTAAATGCAAATAAATGATACCTGTAAACAATAACATTTTTGTATAGAATAAAACTCTAAAGAATGTTAATGAATGTTAATTTCATACAGGTGTTACTTGAAATGGTTGGTATGGTCAAAATATTGATTTACATTTCAAATAAAACCATTTAAGATGTTAATGTAAACTATATTTGTAGGGCAGTGGGATTTATCAAATTTATCATATAGCATGTCACATCCTGTTTGTTTACAAAAACAGTCTATTGCACTGATGTTCTGATATCATTGTGCATCCTTAATTTATAAAGAGCAAATAGGGCTGTGTATATCTTGAATTGTCATTGACTGTTCCGTTAGTACTCTGCACGTCCAGCACTTGACTTCATGATTTTGATGTAAGCAAGCCAGCAGAACCACTGTTTGAAACTACAACGGCTACAACAAGTTGTGCATATTTCTTGAAGTTCAACTGATTTGGCAAGAATTGTGTTGATGTAGCACCTTGTATTTACCTGCAACCACTTGGTCCATTTTAATAATAATGTGAATTTGAATTGTTAAACTGTTATATTTTAGTGCACTACTGCACTTCTACCCTGATAGCAAAAGAATAGTGGACCACTGTTGGCCCGCTCACGCCAAAGCTGCTAGTCCACTGGCATTTTGTTCAGTCTTTTTCAGGCAGCCTACCAGTGCTTACGCATATCATTAGAGAACATGCTACTTTACACTCACAGTCCAAATTATTAATATTCCTTAATATCTTTCTGCACCCTTTGAAAATTAGTTTAGTAAATAACTTTTAGTGCCATTGACAACATTTTCTGGGTTGATGATAATATGCATAATCTGGGTGGCCTGAGGGTGGACCAGCAGTGGCACACAGCCAGCGAGGTACCAACCTTATCAAGCCAGTGATACATGCTCACCAAACTCATTGTTTTAGCTGACAGATAACTGATACAACTCACAACTATTCTTTTTATTTGAATCCAAAAATAAAAAAGACCTTATCAGTAGAGCATTTGTAGAATGATTTTTCATTAGTCTCCGAGTAACTGTGTTCTGTAAGAGTACAGTTAACAGATAATCACATAATATGTGGCGGTGTCTCCTCTGCATACAGAGGATGCGGTTTAAGGTATTGCAACTCAGTTCAACTTCAAGTAGAGTTCAGCACAGCCTGCACACTGTTTTTTTTTAAATAAAGAGGTGCATCTCCTGTTTCATTTTCACTATTATCTCCACAACATCATGCTCTCCAAACAAAAACAGAATGACTGTCAGGTGAGTACAAAGGTCTGTGGGCGTCGATATTATGTGATTACCTGTTAACTGTACTCTTACAGAACATTTACATAAAGAACACAGGCTTATCAAAGTTTGATAAAATTAATTTAAGATGAAAATAAATCTGCTGGTTGACCTATAATTAGCAGTGTGTGAGCACCGATTTATAAAATTCCTCCATGATTCACATTCACAGTTACCTTGTGAATGCTGTCTCCACCCCTCATGTTGTGAGGCTGTATTTGGTGGCGAATTTCAGTCTTGTTTTATTAAATACCACATACTTATTTAATTCTGTTTGTTTTGCCAATAAACAATGATTTATTAAAGTCACTGAATTAAAAAAAGATTGATGCATTTGATTCAGTATTTCTCTTTTATCATCAATATAGGTGAATTAGGAAGAACAAACAAGAATTCAAATATCAATTTATCAATCAAGTTAAAGCAATAATATTGGTCCATTTCCTGCACTAGCAAAGCTGACAAAAGAGTGTAGCTTTTTAAAATCCAGCACTTTGCATGTGGTCATAATGAAGCATGTCGTCTCCGCGAGGATAATGGTGCATGATATCATACATTCTGTACATTAATACAAACCAAATCTTCTTTTAAGCCGTTAAAAATGTTCCTGAAAAAGACTAACAAAGCTTACCTTTCCAGATGTATGCTGTGTAGGCAATTAATATAACTGCAAACACTGAAATGCAGATGATGGCAATCTTCCAACCATAAAAATGTTTTCCTAAAATACAAAAAGAAAAATGTACCAGTTTATGTACTTTGTAATACATTAAGCATACATTCTTACATAAATAAACTATTTATGCAAAAAATTAAATACACAATACAATTGTTCTTTAATAATAATATTAACTGTTTCATGAGTGATGAATACCTAAGCAATCTGTTATTATATGTTTTTTGCATTTTTAATTATTAATATTATTTTTTTGAAGGATTTTTACTGAGGTTTTACTGAAATCAAGAGAAGGCAAGGTACGTTTATTTATATTATCTGTGCACTTTTTATACACTGTGGTCATTTAAAGGGTTAACAAATGAGAAAATACAGTACAAGGATAATTTGTATTAAAATGTAAACAGATGTGAGAAAATAGGGAAAAAACATTTAGAAATAAAACATGATGATTCAAACATGATTAAAACTATATATTTAGAAGAAAGAAAATTACACATTAGGATAAAATATGTGTTGTAGATGCTTTAAATGCTAACAGTGTTTAAACTGAGCTGCTTAAACAGGAATGTTTTGTCTTGTGTTGGGGTTCTTTTAATGCTCTCTGTTAACTGGTTACATTTAAGAGTAGCATAGTAGCTAAATGCTGCTTCTCCATGTTTAGTCTTTTCTTTAGGCAGCACTAACTGACTAGTTCCTAACGATCTGAGACTTCTGCTCGGCTCATAACGCTGCAGCATACCATATAAATATGCCAGTTTTACACCATTAAGTGATTTATAGATCAGTAACAGTACCTTGGAGTCTATTCTGTATCACACTGGTACCCAGTGTAAGGATTTCATTCCCATTTTTTACTAGTGACTCTGGTGGCTGCATTTTCAATCAGCTAAAGCTGTTTGATTTTTTTTTTTTTTTGGAGTCCAGTTAGGACACCATTACAGCGATCGATCCTCCTAAAAATAAAGGTGTTTATGAGTTTCTCCAGGTCTGGTTTAGTCAGAAAGCTCTAATCTTGTTGATGTTCTTAAGGTGATAGAATGCTGATTTTTGTAACTGCTTTGACATGTTGTTAAAACTGAGATCAGAGACCATTAGAAAACCATGGATACATGCCGTTTTTTTTTTTTTTTTTAAATCCAGATAGGCAGTTGGTCTGAGCCTTTCCTTGCTGTTACTGGATAAGATTATCTTTGTTTTACTTTTAACTGCAGAAAGTTTTGTGCAGGCAGTGAAGTGCTCAAGGCACTTACAAAGTGAGTCAAGGGAATCATAGTTATTTGAGCAGAGAGCTAAGTATATCAGAGTGTCATCTGCATAGCAGTGGTAAGATATCCCATAGTCTTGTAGCAGTTTCAGAATTTGTATCTATTTTAACAAAGCAGTTCCTTTCCTGGAAGTACGAAGTGAACCATTTAAGGACAGTTCCTGAGAGTACAACCCAGTTCTTAAGTCTATCTATGAGATTTCTAAGAGTAGAACAGATATTTTCTCCAGGGTCACTCAACTAAAGAAAAAAAAATTGAACATCACACATATTTTGTCTGTTTGACTATATCTAGAAGTGGAATATTGTGGAAATTAGATTTTTTTTTTGCCAAACCATTACCTTTGGAAATTTGAAAATTACCTCTGATTTGCCTAAAATGACTTTGAAGATTAATTAATGTTTTGTTGCAGACTTTGTAATTGAACTAATTAGTTAAACACCGGAATTGTTTTGGTTCTTACCTTTAACTTCAACATAAATGATTACACCATCATTCAAGAATTCAGATTCAATTAGACATTTGTAAGCTCCTTCATCAGAAAGCCGTAGTGCTGAGAGTTTCAGTGAGGTGTTTCCTTTGTTCAGTTGTTCTTTAAACAGAGCTGTTCTCCCTCTGTAAGAATCCATCTGATAAAGATTTCTGTCATTATAATCTACATACATATGCACTATTGTATTATCTTGATGCAGTCTGGTCCACTCCACTGTAAAATCCACTGCACTGATACTGGGTTTGATAGAACAGGGCAGAACCAGATCTTCACCAACTTCACCAACAAGAGGAGCAGCTGAACCAATTACTTTTAAATTTACTAAAAGAAAGAAAGAAACAATAATAAAAATATTATAATAAAATATATAATAAAAATTAAAGTGTCTCACAAAGGTCAGAAATATCCACATGTTGAGATGCAGACAAAGTCATTTAAAGTGGTTTGAACTGAAATTGGTAACTGTAAAGGGATGTTCTTTACAGTGGTGGTGATGGGAACCAGGGGTCTCCAAGTCTACAACACACATATAGATATTATATTTACTGTCTAAACCTCCAGTGAACCTACACATGTGATCTGAGTTTATATGGAATGATGACGATGGGAAAATAATCTTTACTTCATTTAACTCTCAAATCTATCATAAAACAACATCTCACTGTGAGTCTACAGGTTTCTCTAGAAATCAAGGATTTCACATCAAGCCATTCTAAATAATGTTCTTTACACTATAACAATGTAATTATGCAGAGTTTTTAAAAAACTTTAAAACTGAAATTTTGAAAAGTGTAGTTCCCCTTCAAGTATAGCATTTCTAACTCTATTGCACTCTATATTTCTGGTCATAATTTCACTGGGTCCCTAAGCAGGATCAGCATAGCACACTAATGACTTGATTTTTCTGTTGTGCTATATTAGTGGTTTATGACAGTTGTATGTAAAGTTTGGACACCCTTAACAAGTATTCCTGTATTCAAAGCATGTATTCTTTTAAGTTGGCTTGTTGTAAATATACAGACGTATGTACACCCATCAGCCATAACATTAAAACCTCCTCCTTGTATCTACACTCACTGTCCATCTTATCAGCCCCACTGACCATATAGGATACTCTGTAGTTGTACAGGTCCAGACTGTAGTCCACAGCAGTGCTGCTGGAATGTTTAAACACTGTGTCCACTCACTGTCCACGCTATTAGACACTCCTACCTTGCTGCTCCACCTTGTAGATGTACAGTCAGAGACGATAGCTCATCTGCTGCTGCACAGTGCAGAGTTGGTCATCCTCTAGTCCTTCATGAGTCGCCACAGGACGCTGCCCACAGGTTGTTGTGCTGGATAGTTTTGGCTGGTGGACGATTCTCAGTCCAGCAGTGACATTGTGGTGTCCAGCAGCACTGCTGTGTCTGATCCACTCACACCAGCCCAACAAACACTAACACACCACCACCACGTCAGTGTCACTGCAGTGCTGAGAATGATCCACCACCCACATCATACCTGCTCTATGGTGGTCCTGTGGGGGTCCTAACCATTGAAGAACAGGGTAATAAAGTACACAGAGAAACAGATGGACTGCAGTCTGGACTGTAGTACAAAATGCTCCTGTATGGTCAGTGGAGCTGAGAACATGGACAATGAGTATAGAAATGAGGAGATGGTTTTAATGTTTATTTGTATAATAGTGATCCATAATGTTGTGTTGTTGGTTTCTTTCTGCAGTTCTTCTTTAAATAGAGCTGTTCTTTCTCGATAGGACTCTGCCTGATCATAATTACTGTCTTTATGTTCTTCATAGAGATGCACTACATCATGTCCACAGCACTGATGCTGGGTTTGATAGAACAGGGCAGAACCAGATCTTCACCAGCTTCAACAACAAGAGAAGCAGCCGGACCAACAATCTTAAAGTTCTCTGCAGTCAAAAATATGATATATAACAAAATAATAATGCCAAAATTATTTTGTGCAAATCTGTTCTATTATAATAGATTTTTTCTATATTTAACAGGATGGTGCACACATACCTGACATGATCTCCACAAAGCCAGAGAAAATCAGTAGCATCACACATGGAAACATCGTCCCTGAAAGACAGTTTGAACAGATTTTCTACCTTTTATTCCTGAAACTTCAACAAATATTACTCAAGGCTTTCGTTTATAGTAGTGGACATTCAGAGGTGTCTTGAATATAGGTATTATATTTGATTTTCTATTTTTCCCTCAATTCACTTTGCAGAAACCAATACATTACTCTAAAGAAGTCCATTGTTTTATTTATTCATCATCGGAAGATAGCAGAAAACACATCATAA
The DNA here is from genome assembly GCA_034552555.1 of Semaprochilodus insignis. Classification (NCBI taxonomy): domain Eukaryota; kingdom Metazoa; phylum Chordata; class Actinopteri; order Characiformes; family Prochilodontidae; genus Semaprochilodus; species Semaprochilodus insignis. The sequence continues at coordinate 20,569,100 of CM067495.1, read as the reverse complement.
TTAATTAGACAGAAGTCTTAAATATATAATGTGATTTCAGTATTATGAGTGAATCCACGTTCAGTCTGTATTCCAGCTTTCATTCTTCTTAGTAGAGTCACTTTCAGTTTCTCAAAGAGACACACCTCCAGGGTTCAGTCTTGTTGCATTGGTTGTTTTTTTTTTGTTTCACACCATCCAAATAATAAACACATTCAGTGGTGTTGAGGTTCTGGACTCTGGGGTGGTCAGTCCATTGTTGTCTCCTTTTCTCAGTAAGAAGCTTCTTGAACAGCTATACCTCCTTTCTGACTTCCATAGTCTTCTCACAGTGGAAGAAGGATGGACAGAAACACCTGTGGATGTTCTCAGGTCTGAAGCAGCAAGAGTGGAGCTTGATGTTCTCCTCTCTCTCAGAGTAGTAGTACCATTACTTTTCTTAGATTTTCTCATTCCTTATTCAAGTGGATTATCTTAGATTTATTGTCTTCACAGTAATTTACTGAAAATGAATAACATGGACGAATAAATAATAATATAGATGTAGGTGGTCTGTGATTTTTTGCACAGTAATGTACACTCACACACACACACACACACACATATACACACATGCACCTCAAACAGAGCTCAAACTAGACTATAAACCTCAAGTTGTATGTGGAAGCACTCAAAGTTTTAGCATTTTTAATGAAGTGATAAATCTCTTAATGCCGTACTGATCTAAAATGTACAGTAGCCCACTGTCACCATTTGCCTGTTCAATGAGGAGCAAACAATATTGTAGTGTACAAATCAATTTCTGAAAGAGAATTTCAGAATGTCTCAATGAAGAGAAGGCAAAATATTAAACAGCTTCACTTTAAAGTCAAACTGAATTTCCAGATCACTGCAGTCTGTTATTACACTTTACATACAGTCCCAACCTTAACAAATATTTTTTTTTACCTTTTCCACTAGTAGGCATTTAAAATTAATTCAAAGATTAACTTAAGGATATCAACATATCTAACATTTGCCTCTGACTGAATTGCTAAATATTAAAATTAATTCATTAAATTTCTTCTTATTAATGAAGAAAAAATGTTTATATGAAAAGAGAAGAGAATGAGAGAATGTGTGTGTTAAAGAGAGAGCTGTGTGAGGGTGGATGTGTTGCTGTTGGTAGTAGTGATTCACAGGCTTTGGCTCCAGTTCAGGTTCAAAATAAAAGATAAACGTAGGAACCAGTTTAACTGAGTTCTAAGTTCCAAAGTACAGTGAGAGAGAGAGAGCACTTCATGTTTCAGTCCTGTCTGTCTTGTTGGATGACACTGTAACCTGAAATGACCTTTAGCTGCACATTAAAAGTCAGAAACAGTCTCCAAACACTCTTTTCACTAAATTCACTGGAGAGAATTACAAGATTGGTAACACATGTTAGTGATACTGTTATTGGAATGTCTGCAGTCCAGTTTAAAACTGAAAACAGGCCTAACTGACCTCTTACTGGGGCTTTAAGCTGCTCCACAGTGTTTTCTGGTCAGTAGTTTATAAGGACAGAGTCAGGATTCATACAATAAAATCATAAACAAATGCCTATTATGATGCTGCCTGACTGTGTTACTTTACAGAAACAACTGTTATTATTAAAATCATCATTTTAAACTAGTCAAAGATAGATAATGTGCCTACAGTACTTCTAACACTTTCACAGAATATCTCTAACTAGCAACTTACATGTGCCCTTATAGTTTACACAGTCTCAGTAGCAGCCGTACGCAGTACAAATACAGCGTGAAATATTACATAAAGAAACAACAAAAGAACACAATGATCAGAACTAGAAAACAAGGACCTGCTCATATCCTATACAGACATTTCACCAACTGATCACACGACTCACTGAACTGAAAACTTCACCTCAGTAATCTCAGTTCAGTCTGAGAGTCTGTTTCACATTAAAGTCAAACACACAAGTAGGGGTGCACGATATGGACTAGAATTGCGATGTGTGATAACGTTGGATATCCTGATATCGATGTGAAACACAATAAATTAAGATTAAAATACAGAAATTTTGTGTCTCTCTGAACAGCAGCACGTTCATTTGTTTTGTTTTTTACTGTGTAATGAATCCAGAATAATTCCAAATATTTTGCAGGTTTATTCAACAATAGATAAAATCTAAAATTAGATAACACGTATACAAGTAATAATAGTGAAAACATTTCGTGCAGTACAAGGCTGTGTTCTCTCAACATTCAATAATAATAAATAATAATAAAACAAATGAATAAATACATAAGTAAATAATAGAAAAATAAGGTTAAAAACAAATTAGATAAAACACAAACAAAAGCTCTCTGTCACGTCTGCGGGTCTACCTGACTCCGTGGCTCCTACGGACTCCAGCTCCCAGAGTGCACAGCTCGGTGACGTCACGCCCACACGCTCACACTCCGCAACTCCCCTCCGCTCCGCCTCTCCAATCTACTGATTTGCCCCAGCTGTCATCCGTACTATTTAACCCAGCATACACACACACTCATTGTGAAGCTTTGCCCTCGGATTCCGGAGCAATTCTGAGCGTTCTTACTCACACCTTTTCTATCGATCCAATACCGACCTGGTTTGTTCTTGACGCTGTCCTCTTTGCCTCGCCCCTTTAACTTATCTGCCTTCTTCTGCCTTTCTCTCTCTGGTCTCAGGCCCCGCTGCTATCCTCTTGGTTTCTGGATCTCGCGCTCCCCTTCTGTTCTGTTCGCCGCTCGGACTGACTTCCTGGCCTTGACCCTTGCCTGCCCTCTTGTTTCTCGCCCCGTTTAGGCCCGTGACTTTGCTGTTTCTTGTATTGCTGTTGTGTGATCTCAAATAAATCCTGTTAGTCTCTTGGCTCCGCTAGCGTCACGCCTGGTTGTTTGGACCTCACACTCTTTTTTCTGGTAATAGCACAAACTTATTATAGCTAGAGCTCAGCATCACAGAAGCAACATAGCCAACATAAAAGCACAAAAACTTGCAGTTTTTTAGTAGTTAAGTTAGGTATACTCTGTAAAATGCTGTTTGCCTGTACAACCTAAAAGAAAAGACTTCATTTGGTAACAGAGAACTGGGTTTATTTAACTCAAATAAATACTTTGAATGAACCATTAAAAGTATTTATTTAAAGTTGATTAAACACAGTTCAATCTTGTTACCACATGAAGTAATTTTTTAGGTTGAATGGACAAACCATTGTTTACAGTGTAGAACTCTACAGTAAGAAAATATTAAAAAAATAAACCCAAAAACATGCCAACAGACTGCAAATAAGCTCAGCGATCCATTTTCATTTTTTCTATTAATTCTACTGACTTCTACCTAATATCTTTTTTTTTTTACATTTAGTCAGACATTGGACAAATTATCATATCAACTTAATGCCTAAAATCTTAAAGATTTTTGGCCAAGAAAACCAGCATATTTACTTTGCTTGGTTTTAAGCATGAACGCTGACAGGTCACTACATTTACTGAGGCACTAAAAATTCTTTCAGAGGGTGCACTAGTGGCAGGCACACAAAGATACTTCCTGGCAAGCACACTTAAATGAGGAAAGTTGAGGTGGTGCTTCCTCCACCAGGCCAAAGGATCTCCCTCACTGTCAATTGTGGGCATGAGAAGATAAATTCTGATTCGACAACAGCTTAGTCAGTGGGTAGTGGTACAGAGGAGAATGTAGAGAGGATGGCAGACCGTAACAGGCTTCCTAAAGTCCTCTTTTTCCTCTTCTCACTTGGTGCTCCATGGCTCTGATGAGACCCTGTCTGTACTTCTGCTATGGCATCAAAAACAGGTTCTCTCTCCTAGAAAAGACATAGTGAAGGTTATTTGCAGCATGAGAAAATGTCTAGAGTCATGTCTAGATCATTCACAGCATTAAGGGATTTTTACCATTTGTGTTGTCTTCATTTCAGCCATCAATTTTGCCTTGATTTCTATGAGGTGTTTAGCACTGATGTAGTCTGCCTTGAACCTGGGATCCAGGAAAGAAGAAGTGTCCAGTAGAGAATGTGTTGCAGAATCCTCATACTTCCTCTCCATGTAGTCCAGAATTCTGGCTTTGACTGAGCGTGTCAGCTCACTGTCCTCCTTATCTTCTGCAAGAGTCTTTGTCTTCAGCAGCTGAAGAACTGGTTGCACATAAGATATGCTCACATAATCTTCTCCAGACAGGGCGTCGGTAAACTCCTGGAGTGGCTTCAGTGCCCTGTTTACTGATTCAAGGACCTCTATGTCCTGCCATGAAGGAACCAGATGTTGTGTATTTCTGTTCTCTGAGAGAACCTGTGACAGGGCCCGCTGCTGCTCCAGTATTCTGTCCATCATCCGCTGCCTTGTGCCCCATCTTGTTGGGCATTCTGTAATTAGAGAATGCTCCGGCAGGTTCAACTCCCTCTGAGCTTTCTTCAGTGCTTCCTTCTTTTTCCAACTGTGTGAGAAATGTCCAACCAGCTTTTTACATATTCCTCTAGCACGATCAATGCGACTGTCACCTTTAACTGCATTTTCTGTGGGAAAAAAGCCCACAAAAATGATTTTAATTGACAGATTTTGAAGCTGAATAAAATTGAAGTGATTTAAACCAGGTAAATATGATTTTATGACATGAATTTGCATATCATATACATTGTACGTAAGCACAGCCCACTGAGCCCAACTCTTCAAATAGCAAATAAAAAATAAATCAAATACCAACTTTATTATAATTTCAGGTGTTGTTGTTCAGACAGTATGCATAAAAATAGGTCTCATAAATCAAATGATTACTGTATACAAGTGACTATATAAAATTGCTAGGAAAATGGTTGAAATTAAAATTAACACTTACCAATGGCAAGGTGGAGTCTGTGTCCAAAACACTGAAGTCTAGGCCAGTCATTCAGTTCTGTAGCTTTGATCATATTTGTGGCGTTATCCGTGGTAACACACACCAGGCACTCTTCACGCAAACTAAAGTTGGTCAAAGCATCTCGCAAGCCCAGAGCTATGTTTTCCCCACTGTGTTCTTCAGGAAAATGGGATATTTGCAAACATCGACTTTTCAGTTCAAAGTCCTGGTCAATGAAGTGAACTGTCAAGCTCACGTAGGGCTCCGTTGTTCTACTGGACCACAGATACGTTGTACACGCAAAGAATTCAATTTGCTTCAGTTCTGACTGTACACTTCTAACGCATTGAGCATACATCTCTGGTACGGCAACATGGGAGAAATGCCTTCGTGACGGAATCTTGTACCGTTTATCCACCTTGTTTAGTAAGTGCACAAAGCCTTCTTTGCTAACCGTTTTAAATGGCACCATATCTTTAGCCAAGTAATATGTGATGGCAGCGGTTACTTCTTTGTGACGCCGGGAGCCCAGATCATATGGAGTCATGCTTTCGAACATCTGAGCATGGATTTTTGTTTTACACCTGGAGCTGCATCATGACAAGAGGCAGATCTAACCGTGCTTTCAGACTTTTTTGCTGAACACTCCTCATACAGTTGTTTGTGGTTGTGTTTTAAGTGATGGTAAAGGTTTGTCGTGTTCCCTGTGACTGTAGCCACAACGGCTCGACATTCTTTGCACAAAACCTTGGATTGAGCATGGTCATCTCGACTAAAACCAAAGTATTCCCAGACTACGGACATGCCTCCCCTTTTTGGAACCAATTCCTCCTCACTTACGTCTTCACTTCTCGAAGATTTTTCGGCACTTGGCCTGGCTGTGCTCATTTTTTTTCCGGACTAAGAAATCGCGTGTCTGATGAGCGTGTTCACCTCGCTCGCACCATAGTCTGCAGCGTGAAGAGCTCCCTCTGTTGCTGTACGCGGATAATGCACGCAGGTGATGCAATTTGAGTTTACTGTCATTCAAGGCGTTATCATGGCTCTTTCGATGTGTTTCGATTTATCCTGAAACCTCATATCGCGATAACGATAAAAATACGATTAATCGTGCAGCCCTACACACAAGCAGCAAAATCAGTAATCATATCCACCATAAAGCTGAGAGCAGAGTTACCTGTTTCTGAGCTCAGTCTTCAGAGTCTTTCAGAGTCTTCAGTTAGAAAAGTTCAGCTCCATCTTCATCAGGAGATCCAGTCCTACATCAGAGACACATCAGCTCATATATAATCACATGATCTCTATTTTAATACTGTAGTTTCTCACAGTAGATCAGTTTATTATGGTACACACCTGTACACACACTCAGCTTTTCTACTGGAGTTTAGACTGAATGATAAACTAGCTGCAGCTTCCTTTTCCTTAGAAACAGAGAAAGAAAACCAGTTGGAGCACATTTACCCACATTAGACATGTATCTGATGTCCAATCATAACTGATCCTTTGCTTATGTTGATCCTTTATCATGTAAGTGTTTATTTATGCACAATGCTTCATGTACTGGGTGGCAAATTAAGATTACCAGCCTACAGCGTCTGTTGGAAGCCTACATTTTACTAGTTGTGTTTTCCTAACACACAATTAATAATACTAATACTAATACTAAGACTAATAATAACCACCACTACAACTACTGCTATCATTAATAAAAACATTAATCATAATAATAGTACTAGCATACGTTAAGTAAAAGTCATGCTATATAAACAGTTGCAGTACAATAATCCATGAAGATTTTGCTTTCCAGCTACTATGCAGGCCTAAATTACAATATCAGACTGTAACTAACATAATAATATATAAGACTTTTCAGTCACACACACAGGGTCCTGTGCAGAGTCCAAAAAAATGTACATTGTCTCTGGAGAGTGTAAAACTAGAGCAAATACAGCTTATTCTGTAGCTGCTAGCTACAGTTATTAGCACAAGCTTTAAAGCTTCCAAACTAATGCTATATTGGTGAATACATAGAACTTTACAAAGTTAAAGATTAGCAATCAACACATAACTTAATATTCCATTTTTCACACCGAAGTGGACTTACTGGTCATGTACCAGTGCCTGATGACTGAGGTTACTAAAGACTCGTCTCTTTATAAAGCATTTATGTGAGTGAGCACTAGTAGATGTACATACACAGATGAGCATAATGTTTCTTCTATCTAGGTATGAGCGCTGGCTTCAGATGGCTAGGTGGTGCTCTTATGCTCTATATGTGTCTTTGAATACTTCTTTCTAGGTATCAGTACTGGCCCTTGTTAGGTTGTGACGAGTTTTAACCTTCCTGTACTAGCTGGGAAACATTATTCGAAGGAAACATTATTAATTCGCTCTGGATAAGAATGTCTGCTAAATGCCATGAATGGTAATGATCCTCACCAAAACTAAGGTTTGCTCATTAAAACTGATTACAGGAAAATAAAGGCAAATTTCAAACTGATGTCAGAAACTGAAATAAAGTCACTCATAGCTGTATTATCTCACCAATTATTAAAGTGATTGTTATTGTAAGACCCATAATGTGTTTCTGCTCTCTTTCATTATTTTTGGCCATATATATTTGTGGTGTTTAGAGGGCATATGGGTGATATTTGATAGTTGATAGCATATGCTATTGTAGCAGACTGGCTACAAGACAAAGACGGGTAGTCTGTAGTGACACCAAACGGTCCAATAAGAAGAGTGGAATATAGAGAAATAGAGGGACGGAGAACATGTAAAACAGTGTAGCAGGTGTTTATAGTGGTCACAAGTTACTGGACTCCTCCAGATTTCTGTTGTTTAGTTTCTTGATTGAGCTCACTGACCAACAACTGAGCTAAATATCTTATTTATATCTGTTTCAATAACTAATATCAGTTCAGAACTACAGATCAGGTCTGCATGTCCCAGGTGTTCCTTGTTAGTCTTTGTCCTCTTATACCCCCTGTAGTCCCATGTGTTCTGGCTTGGTGTTTTGTTTCCATGTCAGTCATTTGTTCTCCTGCCAGTCGTTTGTTTCCCTCTTTGTCGTTTTGTTTCCCTGTCAGTTATTTTTGTAGTCTGTTCTGTTGTTTCTCTGTTGTTTAGTTTCTTTGGTTTTGTTTTTTGTTCAATAAATCCTTGCGTTTGTATCCTCCCTCCTTGTTCCTGACCCCTCCGTGACATGTACACAGTGTTGGGTAGTAATGGAATACGTGGAGACTTTGTGGGCTGAAATGCTAACTGAAATCTCCTGAGCAGTAAAACTGGTTTATTTTAGCATATATGATTTATTTTAATTTTAGAATGATATAACTGATATAACCTACACAGATCTTCCCTGAATCCCTCAGGGTTTCCTGATGAGTCTAATAATCCTAAACTCAGTTACACTCATCAAAACCAAACACTTTAAACAAACTACATAACTAATAAAGAACTGAATCCATACAGTGAACATTCATACATTTATAAATAGGAGTTAATGTCCTACCTGTATATTTCTGGACACTGTGTGGTATTAAACAGGTGGTTTCAGCTCTTGAATGAATGTAATGCCGTCTGTTCTGCTGTTAAGAGTGGATGATGAAATTACAGTTGGTGGAGTTCACTGAACAGCCTCACTAAAACAGGTTCAGTCTAAATCTCAGTAATGCTGTGGGTAAGGAAACACTCTACAGGTCATTTCACCTGCATTCTCACTAAGACCCAGAGACTACAGCCTTATCTTTATGACAAGCTAAAGTCCAGCAGGATGAACTCAGCTGTAAAAACTCCATAGTGAAAGTAGATCTCTGATCTCAGAAATCTGAACTGCAGTGGTCCAGATCATGTTCTCTCCAAGTTACACTTATTAAACAATCATGTACATGTGTCATTATGAGCTTTGGATAACTTAAAGTACCATCAGGAACTATTATCAGATTACTATTATCAGATCACTACAGTACTAGTACCCTTGGTTCATTTGAACTCTCTTTATACTCCTGCTCAGTAGTAATGGGTTACCATGCTTTTCACTTTATGACACTGTTAAGATAATTATTAACTCATAATAAATAACACAGTAACACCTTATTCATGGTACAACATAAAGACAGTACTTATGCATTCTCATTTTTTTTAATTGGCTTAAAAATATAGTGGTAGGCCACATATTTCTGCTATCCATTTCTTTGACTGATCATGTCCTTCAGAACTATTTTTCAGAAGAAACAACACCGGACAACATGCTCCTTCAGAAAGTAATGATGATTCTAATTCAGAAGAGATTAGAAAAGTGTTTGCCTACATTATGTAGTATTTTAGCAGTTGTTCAGTTTATGGACTGATAGGAAAATTAGGCACAATATGAAGACATGTGTTAGCCTTTTACGTTTTCTGGTCAATTGATTAAAATTAATTAGTGGTTATTATAAAGAATCCAAAACTAGTTAATATTTATTCAGTACATATGTAATTAGTGTTTTATTAATAATAAAAAAAACCTAATAATTAATTTGCTGTTACCTACTGAGCATTTCTTGGTAGTTAATACAGGTACCTGAGAATAAAGCCTGAAGCCTTTTCTCTTTAATCCAGAACCCAGTGTCTGATGGTTTTGTGTAAGAATTAGTTTATTTTGTAGGAACAAAGGTGCTTTATTTTGATTTCTGGCTTGGTCAGTTGGAGCCACCAAGTCACAACACTTCAATAAATCACACATTATTAAATTACAGACCACTTCTTTTAAAAATTATCAGATTTTATTATGTTAAGCTGGCCTATGAGCTACTGTTATCACGTATGTATGGCTATTGAGTGTAGAAGCACTTCAGCAGCAGAATTAAAAAGAAAACTGTAATATCTAAATATCTAAGTGGTTGTATGTTTGTATTTAATTTTCCACTGATACAAAAATGATTCACTTTGTTCTTTTCCCGTACATAGGCATTTTTTCAATAACGTGTCAAAAGATGTAGCTTAAAAATGTAGTTTAACCGGTTTGCAATATGACATGTTACCAACACGGTACTCTGGCTGCCTCCAACTTAGCCACTATGACTAGGTGATTGTGTAATTTACATGTGTCTGTGTGATCCAGTACAATTACCACTAAATGGTGGTCACTCTATAAATTAAAAGATAGTCCTTAATGCTGGATTAAATGATCTTCTATCTGGCGTATCTGCAACCTATAGGTGGTTAACATGGAACTGAATTGAAACCTTTATTGTCCTGAAGGGAATCTGTCTTTCACACAAAAGGGCCACATTAAACATTAAAACACAAACAACAATAAATGAAAACAAAAAACACCAGAGAACATTCAGACTTTCAAGACAAAGAGACGCATGTAAAACTGTAATTAAAGAACTTCAGCTAAGGTGTCCATGTGCCTGTGTCTAACCTGTTCAGTAACTGAACGCTTCTCAACACAAATGATGTGTCTTGTTTTCTTTGGGACATTCGAAACTGTGTCCTGAGAGGAGGTGGGAGAACTCAGTGAAAAGTGGGTGGGATAGATCGTACACCATCGTCAGAGCAAGGCTGTTGGTGTACTGCTCTGAGAGTTAGGAAATGCCTTTAGAATTAGAATCCAGTTATCTTCCTTCTGATTTTGTCAGCTTGTCCAGCATATTCATATTCTGAACTGACAGACTCCCTCCAGCACTAGATACTAAAAGTCACCACACTCTGTATAAAACCACGTTATTGTTGTTGTGTCTACATGTAATTTCTCTTTACAGTAGAGCTGTTGATGTGCTTCAGTGTGTCTTTCCAGTGTGTTAGAAGTTCAGGTGAGTTTGGAGTCGTTAATAGTGGTAAGATACTTATACTCCTCCACGGGTTCAGGGACTATGCCTTATAGAGTAGTAAGTTGGAAGGAGACCCTTGTTCTAAAATCAGTCTTTACTATAATCCAGAATCATCTTCTTCTGTGTTTGTTCCTCTTCTCTACATGCTGAAATTTGGGTTGATTTAAAATATCACTCTTGTTCATTTAAGTTTTATTTTACTTTACTGCATTAAATTATTTATCTGACTGTTTGTAATCACATCAGGTATTTTAGGTTAAACAGACTAAACATTTCTGTACGATATATGAACACAACTGGAGGAAAGACTGGAGACTTTTGTGCTCATACATTGTAAAAATGCTTTGTTGATTTGAATGGTGTAAAATGAACTGAGATGAAATGTTTGTACATAATCAGTTTTGTAGCACTAGGGGTTTCTGCATACACATGATCAGGAGTATTTAAACTCCTACTGTAACATTACTGCTAGCAGGCTAATGTCTGCACACTTCACATATTTGTTTAAGACCCCAACACAACATTCTGTAATCACTTAACTAGCTAAATGCAATAAAGTGTTGGAACTGTTTAATGTAAGCCCATGGATCTCTTTAATTTGGTTTGGTGTGTCTAAACTTTTGACTGGTCCTGTATTTCTTAATAATGAATCCAGCACCCAAATTGAGATTCAGCCACATGTGCACAGTTCTACAGGATATAAACTGCAGTGTTTTTGTGTGGAAGTCCAAATTTCATAACTCACATAAAGACTTCCAAATCAGACTAAGGTATGAGGCCTAGAGACTTCCAATTGGCTAAGAAGATCTTTAAACTGGTCCTAATCCTTCCCCACTTAAGGAGAGAGAGAGAGAGAGAGAGAGAGAGAGAGACAGAGAGAAAACTGTGTGAATGTGTAGTAGTATGTTACCACTAGAGGGCAGCACTGGATAATGTAAGACAAACACTGAAATGAAACTGAAAGTAACTTTAAGCTGCAGACCTCAGTAGTGTCCATCTGCAGGTTCTCAGGTTCACTGTCAGCTCCTAGTGCTTCTGCTGTAGCAAATGAGACCTTCAGGACTGCAGCAGCATGTTCAGCTCTCATGAGTGAGGGGAATGAACAGTGGACTGAACTCTAATACACTAACACTTTTATAATAACATTTTGGTTCTTTAAGTACTGAAGGATCTGATCTCTATAGCTTGACCACATCACTATCTTTTTATTTCATTATCACTTAGACTTAATCTCAAACATGTTTTAATGAATAACACAAGACAACATATTGTATATGCATTATGAGCTTACACAATAACTAGAAATATAAAAAAAATGAATTTATTATCTATTGTTAATATATATATATATTATGAATGTATTGTTCTGCAGACAGCTGTCTAAATAAATGAATGGTGTGGACAGCGATATCTCCTAGTATTTGTTATTCACTGTAGAAATTCAGGGTGTAATATTTATTGATTTGCTGATACTGATACTGATACACACTGATAACACGTGAATTAGGAGAGTAGCAGCACTTTGTTTTCCACTTTGAGAACTGGGTTAAAGGTCACTTAATGAATCTAAACACTATGTCAGACTGGTACATGGTGGTAATACAGTATGTTAATATAGCAGATAGACTATAATAGCCTTTTAATATAATAGCCTCCTCACTCCTTCATCAGTGGTGTCACCTGGCTAATCATAATCATATTTAATAATTACATTTGAAATATAAAAGACTTAAACAGGTTAAACAGTCATTTACTGACAGATATGACCGGTTCTCAATAGTTACACGTCTTACAGAAACAGCAGTTTATCAGTCTTTAGAGAAATATTGTGGTTTCTGCTGAATACATAATTCTCTTACTTTTATCTTTTTCTTCATAAAATGTTATTTAATGCTCAATGTGAAGCAGATACACTACACAGCACAGCTGTACTACATGGAATGGTCACAGTAAGAGCACCAATAACAGTCAGGATCAAGTTTATTTTCACTCTTAATATATAAATTCAATGAACTAATAATAATACTTTTAACATCACTTATGAATTTAGCTCGACTGTCTTCCTAGTGTTACTGTTACAGACATCAGTTTCAGAATCATCACCAGAAAAACAGAGCTAGTTCCAGATTACACACAAACCACATTCCACACTCAGGAGTAACTGAGGACATTAACACTCACAGAGACAGACGGAAAGAGGAGGAGCTACAGAGAGAGCTACAGTTCAGTGTGTTTAGTGGACTGATCTCGTCAGAGAAAGCCTGTAGTGAACTGACAGTGAGATCAGATCTGATCTGATCAGTGAGATACTGAATAGAGAATAAAGTGGACTTAGTTAGTACAATCTAATGAATTAAACCTGTTTGTATGAAAAGACAAAGAGAATGAGGAAATGTGTGCATGTGTGTGTGTCTGTGTGTGTGTGTGTGTGTGTGAGTGAGAGAGAGAGAGGTGCAGGCTACATTGGTATCTGTGTTGTTGGACAGTATTTTAACCTGAAACAACCTTCAGCTGCACAGTCAGATTCGTAAATGAGCTGCAGTACTACAGATTCACTGAACAGAATTATGGGATTGATTATTCCAAGAAGGACACACACGGATATACATGTAGAAAGTCTGCAGTCCAGTTTACCACTGAAAACCAGCCTAACTGACCTCTGACCTCTCACTGGGTCTTTAAGATACTCAGCTCATATATAATCACATGATCTCTATTTTAATACTGTAGTTTCTCACAGTAGATCAGTTATTATAATACACACCTGTACACACACTCAGCTTCTCTACTGGAGTTTAGACTGAATGATAAACTAGCTGCAGCTTCCTTTTCCTTAGACAGAGAAAACCAGTTGGAGCACATTCACTCACGTTAGAAGTGTATCTGAATCCCAATCATAACAACACCAGGCAAGCCTCCAACAACTGCACTGCACTGATCATGTAAGTGTTTTGTATATATATATATACAAAACTTTATGTTTTGGGAGGCATGAACATTTTACATCACATGAAAAGTCCAAATTTGACCAACCAGTTTTCCAAAAACACAATTAAGTATCATAATAGTACTGTCAGGGCAAAAGAGTCCGGAACGACGTGTGCAGAGTTAAAGGCAGGCAGCAGAGGCAGACACGTTGGAAGGGCAAGGCTAGAGGGGAAAAGAGAGAGGAGGCGGAGGTCGATAACAAAAGGAGAATACAAGGCCAGAAAGGGAACGAGCAAAAAGAGTAGTTGGGAATACGAAGAAAGTCAAAACCAGAAAAGCATAGAACAGGATGAAAACGCTCAGAATTGCAAACTACGTTTGGCAAACCTTCGCGGGGAACCACTCGAGGACATGGGGCTTATATGTGTACACTAATGAGGTGCAGCTGGGCTTAAAACTCTGGAGAGCCGGAACGAATCGGAGATGGGAACGGACATCGGGAGCATGTGGGAGTGACGTCCTCGAGTGTAGCCCTCTGGGAAATGGAGTCCAGGGGAGCAGAGGAGACGGGGAAACCCGGAAGCGTGACTAGTACTAATAATTGTGACTATTACTATTACTATTAGTACTACTACTACTACTACCACTACTACTACTACTACTACTACTACTACTACTAATAATAATAATAGAGTTTTAGTAAAACAATTTGTAGTAGTAATGTTACCTTATTTAAACAGTAAAACTATTAATGAAGACAGATTTGATTTTCCAGCTATTCCCTTGGTTTTTCATTAAGACAGGATGCTCTAATGATTTCTAGCTTGTTCTAACAGACTTTCAGGATCAGACTCTGGCTCAAACTGATTCTGCAGTTGTAAAGCACCAATTTAGACTCTCTACACTTAAAGAGGAATTCACTGACTTTTCAAAGTTTCTGTGTAGTTAGTCATTAAGATGCAGATGAGTCATTCAGAATTTGATGTGGAGGAGCTAACTGTAGAGAAACATATAGACTCCAGCACCAGCAACCAGCAGCAACTCTGTATGTGTCTTCTGAGTTTAACGTTGATGATGGTAAAATAGTGGAAAATCTGAGAAAAGGTCTAAAACACTCTGCATGTACTTTTATCAAACAATGTTTCAGACAGTGTGTTTGTAATTCCATGTTTTAATTTTGTGACGGATGTTAGAGGCATTAAAGTCCTCAAAGGCTAAATTATTTTGTACTTAAGTACTTAATTATACACAAATATTTTTTTTTAACAGAGTGTCTATTTGCACCCGGGTACAAGTAGCATTTGCCACACAGCGAGGCTATTTTCACCCCTTAATTAAAAAAAAAAAGAAAGCGAACCCATCTGCGCATGTCTACCAATGAATGCGCGGGAGCGAAAAGGCGCAAATTCAAAGGAACCGATGGGAAACGGAGACAGTAGGAAATGGTAAGCAGAATTTGGTTAATAGTTATGTATAAAGGTCCATCACTCAATTTAACTCTACATTTTAAGATATATATTTAAGAAATAGTGTGAGAATTATTATCCAACGAACACTGTTGACTGAACACTGATATTTTTGAGCTAATAGGAGCATTATAGCTAACTTGCAAACAAACGTCATCTTACTTATTTTATTTTATGTTCACAGACAATGAAGAAATCTCTTCTAAAACGAAGTTCAGAGGTAAAGTTAATTCCAGTTTGTGGTAAATGTAGCTATATTTTTTTCATTAGCTTACAAGAAAAACATTTTTTGGTTTAGCTTTACTCGACCATCAAACTACTAGCTATAGCTAATTCAATGAATAAGCTAAGCTAATGTTTTGGTGGATCTCAGTTTAAGTTATTTGCTTGAATTAAAGCTTGAGGCAGTTAGGTAACTTGTATCTAACCTTATCTTAGTTAATAAGTTAAAAGTTTTGTATTTTGTTGCTTATTCTGATTAATTTAGCTAGCTAATTGCTGGCTAGTAGTTTTCTGATGTCAGCTAGCTATTTTTAATCATGTTTCGTCCTTACTGAGGTAGTTTTGAAGCTTGTAATGTGTAGTATTGAGATCACTTTCATAGCTTTCTAAGTTATATTGGCAGTGAATGTACTGACAGACTCAACTAATTACTGGATTATTTTCTGGTTAAATGATAGCCAACGACTTAATATGTTTGTTATGTAATTTTACATATCTATTAATCTATTAATATTGATGGGACAAACCTTTACAGGAACACTGCTCCAATCTGACCTATTTATAGGAAAATATGCTTTGGGTCTATTTGTGATGCCTGCCACGCGTGGCATTCTAGCAGTTTTTATGCATAAACAATACAGAATTTAGCACTCTTGCTGAGTAAACAGTCTATAAAGAAAGTGCATTTTCGCGTGCATCACTGCAGCGGTGTTGCGTGAGTTGCAGTAGCCAGTGTGAAAAGCAGAAGCGAAGCGGTAAATATTTTAATTTTGATATGGTAAAAAAATACTTTCTGCCCCAACAGCTTCAGATACAGCTCTTGAGGAACTTTATTTTCTTTTTTAAGTTGTCTTTGTACAATGAACGTTGTGTATATATTGGTCTACTTGGACAAAGTCAGGGTTTGCAGTGAATGCTACTACTACAATGTAATATACAGCTGTTTGTAGAGATGTTTTAGGCTGAAATTCAGCAAGATAGCGGAATTATTGGTTGTCTGTATTTTATTTTCTATTCTGTTTATTGTTGATGTAAATGTTTGTATAGCTGGAAAATGGCATGCGCTATGACTTTGTGCTCTAGACGGAGCGCGCTGGCCACCCATGGGGCCCTATCTTACACCCTGCGCAAGGCGTGTCGCGATGCTCATTGCTATCTTACACCCCGTCAAAAGTCTATCTTTACACCTTTAGCCTGTGCCGCTTAAATAGCAACGATCTTGGCAAAATCAGTTGCGCCACTGACCCACATGAACCTAGACAGTAGTCGGATGTTCATTGCTATCTTGCACATCTGTAACCCTGCTAACCCTGCTGAGCCACAGCGCGCTGGCCACCCACACAATATCTAAAGTCAAATATGGTGCACATGCAAGGCATCATTATTTTGGGTCGCAATGTAGGGCCTAGAGTCAGAAAGATGGGTTTGCATCCTAGGTTATGGGTCTTCAAGAGGGCCATGACCCATTATACTTCAAAAAGCACCTAGAAATGGATGGATACAAAGCGCTGGAGAGTTCTGAAGTGGCCAGAAATGAGTCCGGATCTAAATCCCATTGAACACCTATGAAGAGATCTTAAAATTGCTGTTGAGAGAAGGCATCCTTCAAATATGAGAGACCTGAAGCAGTTTACAAAAGAAGAGTGGTCCAAAATTCCAGTTGAGAGGTGTAAGAAACTTGTTGATGGTTATAGGAAGCGATTGATTTCAGGATGTGCAACCAAATATTAAGTTTAGGGTGCCAGCAATTTTGTCCAGTCTATTTTTTGAGTTGTGTAAAATTATATAATCTTGTCTTTTTGTTCTCTATTTTTTGTGTTGTTTCAATACACACAAAGGACATGAATGTGTATAACAAAAGGTGTAAGTGCAATCATTTTCTAGGAGATTAATTTTGGCTTTAAACTTTTGTTTTTAGAAAAAATGGGACCGTTTTTCTGTACAGTTGTCCTTTTGAATTAAGGTTTTTGCATGACAGAGGCAATATGCCAGACTTATAATGTAATGACTATTTTATACAAGCTAATATTTATGTTTTCTCCCAAGAAGGAAGAAAAGCTAAAGAACATTTGTGAAGGAGACTCCTTCGACAGTTATGAGGAATTCCAGAGAGCACTGAGATTATGGAGTGAAGAGGGCTACCATCCAATGCACAAAGAGAGATCTGAAAAAATATAGAGTATGTTTTGTGATTGCCTAGATAGTTTATCAATAGTTTATCAAGGCTGGTCAAACTGGTTGGCTAGTTTGGTAAAACTGGTTGATCAGTTCCGTCATACTGGTGGACCACCTGTGTCATGCTGGTTGTCTAACTTGGTCAGGTTTATCATGCTTGTAGACCATGATGGTTAATCATCTTGTGTTGGCCAGGCTGTTTTTTTCAGCAGGGTAGTAACATAAATAAAAGTTTTTTAGACAGTAAATTAAATAGTTTGAAAGAGGAAATGTTAGTATTAGATATATTCTTAGTAGATTCAACGCTACCTACCTATCTATTAATTCTAACAAACATGGTTTAATTCTGTTAATTCTACTAATAATATGCTATCCTTCATTGTGTGCACATAATTGCAGGGAAGCATGAAAGACCATTCCAGCATTATTTGAGGATGGGGTGTCCTGTGATCATGAAGATTCGCGATGACAGGAAATTGCGCAAACTTATTGTTTGTAAGCTGGAGGAAGAACACAACCATCCTGTATCTGCCCAGATTTTCCAGAAATATCCGCAAAACAGACAACCTACTGAAGAGGAAAGTTGAGAGATTGGTACAGTTAAAGGTAAGAAGTTATTAGAAGTATTATATGTATGAAGTATATATGTAGTAATATGAAGTTAATTTAGATGTGAAGTCTGATTCTGTTTTGTATTTGAAGCGAATTCTAAGTTAACTGGATATTTTCAGGTCAGTGCAGCCACTTTGAAAGGGTTTGTGAAAGACAGATTTGGAAAGCAAGTCAAATTAAAGGATCTACACAACATAAAACAGCAAATAAAACAAGAAAAGCAGAACAACCAAAGTGATGTAGAGCAGATTGTAAGTGTAGTGAAAAATATGTAAGACAGTGGCCATTCAGCTGAGATTCTAGCAGATGATGGTGGAAGCATTCAGATGATTTTTATCCAGACTCAGAAGATGAGACAGGCATTCCAAAAAAATCCAGACATTGTATTTGCTGATGCCACTTACAAAACAAACAAACAAGGTTACACTCTTCAGTGCTTTGCTGTAATGAATGAACAAGGATTAGGAGAGCAAGTTGCATATGCCTTCCTGCGGGGAGAAACTGAACAGCACCTGTCTCAAATGTGTTCCCTTTTCAAAGATAGAAATGCCAACTGGGAAAGTATCAAAATGTTCATGGTCAACAAAGATACAACCCAGATGAAAGTACTGCATGATCATTTTAAAGGTGCAAATGTTTTTCTCTGCTCTTTCCATGTGATCAAACACTGGAAAAAAAGAATAGCTGAGCTACTTTTGCCAAGGAAAGCAAAGAAAGAGCTTTTGGCCACATTGGCATCCATATTGTACAGTGACACTCATGAGCAGTATCGGAAATGTTTGGAAAAATTCAAATGTGAATGTCAAGACCAAGAATTTGCTGATTACTTTTTGACACAATGGGATGCTTCAAAAGAGGATTGGGCACATTTGTTCAGAAAGAATATGCCAACTATGGGAAATAACACAAACAACAGAATTGAGAGCCACTTTCAGAAACTGAAGAAGGTGCTACACCGAAATTTGTCCATTTGTGAAGCACTAAAAGAATTGATTGAATTTGTGAACATACAAGAATGTGAAAGAAGTTTTCATGAGTGTTCTGAGATTACCACACAGTTCTTTGACACACGAGCAGTTTCACAAACAGCAGTGGAACTTTCAAAAATTCTGACAGAAAAAGCCTACAGAATGGTAACGGAGGAGTTGCGTAAAGCGGAAAAGGAAAGTTTTACCATTGTGAAAGAAGAAGAATGTTACTGTGTGCAATGGCTTGGAAAAGGCAGATCCAAGAAGAACATGGTGGACAAAGCTATGAAAACATGCTCTTGCTCATTTTCAGTATCGTTTGGACTCCCCTGTGCCCATATTCTTTTCTGCCAAAAACATGAAAATGTTCAAGGGCTTGACCCTTCATGCATCCATCCAAGATGGATCAAGCGAAATGAGGAAGTTCCACAGGAGGTCTTAAATAATGGTTCAGAGCGCTGTCGAGTCATCTCAATGCCAAAGTCAAAATTTGGTAGCAATGACCGATTTAATACTGTTTGCCCTATAGCCATGGAAATAGCATCACTTATTGCTAGCTGTGGAGGCCAAGAATATCAGGACAAACTGCAAATATTGACAAACCTGTTGAATTGCTGGAAGGTCAACAAACAAGTTGTACTACTTGAAATGAAATCCAGTACTAAAAAAAAACAATGAAGATGTTGACAGACCCTGGAGATAGCCAAGATAGCCAAGAGTGCTTAGAAATCAGAAAGGAAACTGAGAATGTAACAATCAATGATCGTTGTATTCCTATCCAAACTGATGAAGGGGTACCAGAACTTGAATTGAACAAAAATGGAACAAATGCTGGTGGTGAAGAATGGTCTGGCCTTAAAATCACGCCAGTTAAAAGCAGACGGGGAAGACCAAAGAAACAGAGAAACATCACTTTCAACAAAAAAGGTTGGCAGATATGAATTCAGTGATGACCCTTATTATTTTATTATTCTAATTATTATATTACTTACAATATTATGTTTTAACAGAACATAATTTGAATCTTCTTAATAATGGGAAGTAATTAACATGTTTGTTAATGTTTGTTACTGATTCCAGCCAAGAAACGACGTCTCCATGAACCAGATACAGAGCTGGAAAATCTGCCTTCATTCCTTGTCCATAGAAAGCACAAAGGGCTTCCAACCCCAGATAATGGTTTTAGTGTTGGAGGGATTACTCTCTATGATCTTGACATCGACACCCTTAAACCAGGAGCGTGGCTGAATGACAATGTAAACAGCATGCATTGTTTAAGTTAACTAATTAATTAAGTTAATTAACACTAATATTTTTAATAGTAATGTTTTGTATTCTTGTACTTATAGGTTGTTGAAGTTTATTTGGATTTTTGTGTCTTTGTTTTAAGGTTATACATGCTTACCTTGGACTGTTGGCAGAAGAATCCATCAAACCAGTTTACATTTTGCAGTGTTTCCTTGAAGGATTTTGGAAGAAAAATCAATACAATGTTTGGAAATACCAGAATGTAAGCTTTCACTAACATCTCATGTTGGTTTACAAGAATGGTGGTCAAAGTATATTTTGTTCCTGTTAACAGGTGCAGTTTGAAACATACCAGTGGATATTTCTGCCCATATGCAGCAATTCACACTGGTTCCTTGTTGCAGCAAATGTTGAGTTGCGTAAGGTGTATGTCATGGACTCCCAGCCAAGTGTGATCAGGCAGAGGCAATGGCTAAATCACTGGAGGTAAGCAGTATTTAAACTTTGAACAAAAAATACACAAAGAAAATCTAGGCAATCACACTAAGGCATTTAAAAACTACTTTTATATTCATAGGAATTTCATGAGGGAAAGGGCCATTACCGGAGAGAAGCTAGACGGATGGACAAGTGGAAGCATTCCAACTGTGATTCAAGAAGATGGCTCCAGCTGCGGTGTATTTGCTTTGATGGTAATACCATTTATTTTGTGTTATATGATAAACTAAAAAACTGTGAATTTATTACAGAGACTAAAACGATATCATTGTATTATATAGTCAGAGCAAGAAAAACATTACAGAACCGCTGTTGAATTTACAGTTTTTACTGTAATCTGCTAACAAGCGTTTATCAGTACTTGAGATACTTTTTCTAAACTTTAGACAGCAACACACATACCTCATACAATTAACCAAATAGTTAATTTCATCCACAAAAGCACTTTCTGTTTTCACAACACAAAAACCTGGATCAGCATCAACTAATTCCTACAAAACACTAACGCATGTTCTCTGCTTCAGAGCTACATACAGTCCCCTCCAAAAGTATTGGAACAGCAAGTCAAATTCCCGTGTTTACACTAAAGACATTTGGGTTTAAGATCAAAAGATGAGCATGAGGCAAAAAGCTTTTATTTTCTGGTATTTACATGTAGATGTGTTAAAAAAAAAAACTCAGAACATACCACCTATTGTCTGAACCCACTCATTTTTCAAGTGAGCAAAACTATTGAAACATGTGACTGACAGGTTTCTTATTGACCACGTGTTGCCTTTAAGGTTGATTGTTCAAACATTAAATAGCTCTGCATGACTAGTCTACTTTTTGGCCTGGGTTTAAACCTATAAAGTAGGTATTATTTTGTTAAGAGAAACATGAAGACCAGAGAGCTGTCTATGGGAGAAAAGCAAGCCATTTTGAAGCTGAGAAAAGAAGGAAAATCAATCAGAGCCATTGGACAAACTTTGGGCATAGCAAGCACAACAATTTGGAATGTCCTGAATAAGAAAAAAAGCTACTGGTGTACGCAACAGATGTCGAACAGGTTGGCCAAGGAAAACAACAGTAGTTGATGACAGAAATATTGTAAGAGCTGTGAAGAAAAACTCCAAAACATCAGTAAGTGACATCACCAGCGACCTCCACAGTGCAGGGATGAAGGTATCACAATCCACTGTTTGAAGAAGACTCCAAGAGCAGCAATATAGAGGCCATACCCAAAGATTCTAACCACTCATCAGTGATGCAAAGAAGTACAGAGATGAGCTGCAAAAGTTCTGAAAGACAATCTTGTGGACTGATGAGACCAGGATTAATCTCTACCAAAGTGATGAAAATAACATTTGGAGGGTACTGTATAGCCTTTTGGAGGGGACTGTATAGTCAATCACAGTGCAACCACTGTCAAAATGCTAAAAGCTAGGGACAATCTAGAAACAGCATTACTATTGTACTCTTTCCGAGCAAACATAAGACATGTCTGTTTTTTATAACTTTTTAAAATGCTTTTTTTTAATTGAGTGTTAATGTGTGGCTTTTTGGCAATACACTGTTTACAAGTGATTGAGTGATATTTACTATATAGAACTATAGAGTAGACAAAAAATAGTAGACAGTCATTCAGTAAAAAACTTTAGGGAAAGCTATTGTTGCAGATGTAGCTGTTTAATACTGTATTTAAATTTTGGAACATTAGATATTGAATATTAGGTAAAGATCAGTAACTTTGTTGTTGGGTAATCTCATGTGTACAGAAAATGTAAGCGTGGTAAAAACATGCTAATTGAATGCATATTGTATGATGGCAAAATGAATTATATCAGTAGTATAGTCCACAACAGACAGATGATGTGTTAAGTGCATTTAGAGTTTTGAAAATGTGACTACAGATCGGACAAAAGGATGTTAGTGACTGGGAAAAACTGTAAACCGTGAATTTGAAAAAGAGAATGTTTTGACAAATCAGCCGTTGTAAATGTTATGTAGCCATGTATTTCCCTGTGCTGAGTGAGCAGTTGTAAAATAAAACTCTCTCGTTATTCTGGAGCTTGATCGTAGGGTAAAAGGTACACTTGTTTGCTCTCTCAAAATTCTGTCACTTCTGATCAAGCACCAAATTGTTGGCCTGGCTTTAGTCCAGTGTTTTCCAACCTGATGCTCCTGGAGACAACCTGACCTGCAGATTTTAGTACCCTGTGGGACTCCACAAGATACGCTAACCTGTTACCAAATAATTCACAACTGTTTCTGCAAATTAATAACTGAATAACAAATCTAGGGTTCTAGGGGTTAACTAATCAGCTTCTTAAAAAGACATTTCAGAATTTCAGGGGGTGTTTTGCAGTGGATGTGTATTCACTCTGTGTGTGTGTGTGTGTGTGTGTGTGTGTGTGTGTGTGTGTGTGTGTGTGTGTATGTGTATGTGTGTGTGTGTGTGCGTGTGTGTGTGTGTGTGTGTGTGTGATTTTTCAGAATGCTGAGGCTCTTCTGAGATTTGGAGATCCTGCATCCATGAAGCAAAGCCAAGTGAATGAGATCCGGCTATACATCCGGGATCGGATTATAGCAGCAGGGACTAATAAAGAGTAAATCCCCCCCTCCCCTCCCCCCCTCAATGCTCAATGCTGGGGGCTTTATACCCCACTTGCTCACGCCTGGTATAGGCATGTTAAGAAACCTTCTTTAAACTTCTTTAAAAATGTACAAACCATCCAGAAAAAATGAATAAAAAAGTCAAATCTGTCTTCTGCATTCTGTGAAATTAAATTAAATTAAAGGGGCTGATAATAATGTACTGGCAGGAAGAATATTTATATATATATATCTCATACAGTGTGGTGTACATATGAGGGTGCTACAGACTTTATATTAACTTGTGTTACATTTTGTTTTAACATTATCATTTATCACTGGCAGTGTATATTATAATGTAGTATTTAGCATGTGATTACTGCCATTAGCGGCAAGCGACTTAGGATAATTAAATTGCTATTTAAATTCTAAGAGCATGGTAAAGAAAAACAAAGAAGAGACTCACAAGTGAAAAACAAAATTCAATAAGAACAAACTCTGAGGTCCACCCCATAACCCCAAACAAAAGTATCTTCACCTCTTGTAAAATAATTTGTAAGTAAAATGTGTTTTGTCACAAAACACAAAAGAATAGTACTGATCTCTGCTAAAACCATAATGTCGGGTGCAAATAGTACACACTGCTACGTATACCCGGGTGCAAATAGCACACACTGCTGCATATACCCGGGTGCAAATAACACACACTGCTGCATATACCCGGGTGCAAATAGCACACACTGCTGCATATACCCGGGTGCAAATAGCACACACTGCTGCATATACCCGGGTGCAAATAACACACACTGCTGCATATACCCGGGTGCAAATAGCATGTGCCAATATTTAAATGTCATGTAATTCTTATTTAACACCTACAAACCCATTTCAATCTTCACTTTTCTAGAGTCTAGACTGACTAGTAACTATAACTAGTATCAGACTCTAACAACAGAATCACACCTACACAACTACAGATCATGTCTGCAGGTCTCTGTGATAAAGCTGCTATAACACAGATACAGTTAGTTACCACAGACCTGTATTTAGAAGAACCAGCACTTCAGGAGTAGCTCATCATACATACTCATTATTATTAGAATCATTCACAGCAAGAATCCATCCAGCCTGCCTCTCACAAGCTGATTAATTAAGTTCAGTCAGCTCCACTATTTCTTAAACCTAAAGCCCTGTACATGCTTCTACTAGAGTTCAGAATAGGTCATTTTTGATCAGCAGTGCTGTGTGGTCAGTAGTTAGATCTGCAGTATTGTCTGGTTCGTGGTTTGGTCAGCAGTGAAGTGTGGTCAGTAGCTGGATCAGTAGTGAATTGTGCTCAGTAATTGGATCTGCAGTGCTGTATGGTAAGTGGTTTGGTCAGCAGTGCTGTGTGGTTAATAGTTGGATCTGCAATGCTATGTGGTCAGTAGTTGGATCAGCAGTGCTGTGTGCTCAGTAATGTGTTCAGCAGTGCTAAGTACTAGATATCAGAACTGAAAGTAGAGCTCAGGAACGAGAGCATGTTCATAAAATCACACAAACATCAATTTTCACATCTCAAGACCCTAATGTTTTCATTTACCATCCCCCCATCCCCCACATCTTATTGTTGAGCTTCACTTCTCATTCTCCACTTCTCCACTTCTAGTCTAGTTCCAACTTTTTCCTTCATCTCACCATTAACAACCAGGTAGGATTGCACTATACAGGAGACAACAATTATAACTTCTGTTGTTTAGTTTCTTGATTGAGCTCACTGAACAAAAACTGAGGTAAATATCAGATTTATATTTATAAGTACAGAACAACAAAGCAGGTCAAATTTCCCAAAAAATATAGATGGGGCACATGTACAGTCATATATTCTGCCATCTTTTTGATTGACCAGGTGCTCAAGAGGACGTTAAAGTATAACTACTGTTCAGAAGAAACGACAGTGGGACACATGCGCCTGTAGAAAGGAGAGATGTATCTATTCTAAAACTGGGAGGTTATGAAAGTGTTCTACTAGATAATGTAGTATTTTAGTAATGGTATTATTTGTAGACTGATGAGCAAATTAGGCCACCCTGCTAAATATGAAGATGTGCATTAGCCTTTTAAGATCGCAGGTCAATAAGAGCTCAGGGGGGGTCTCTACTAAGTATAGAGTGGGGGGCTTCATCTGATGATACCTTTATGTAGTCAATATAGTTGTTCATGTTTCAGATGCTGAAGTGTTATAATAGACTACTTTACATCAGTTAATTGTTCTGCTGGAGGTGTGTAAGATTCAACAGGTGAGAAGTTAATGTTGATGTGTTCAGTAATTAATCAATAGTTATTATATAGAATCCAAAATTAGTTAATATTTGTTCAGTAAATATGTAATTATTGTTTAATGAATTATTTAACTACCTTAATAATAAGTTTACTATCACCTACTGAGTGTTTCTAGGTGTTTAATAATCACTTGTTAAGTGTTAATGCAGCATGATTGTAACGCTGGATTGACAAACCAGATGCTCGTGGAGGTAAAATGTAACAACAGTTTAATGCGGGGTTGTGAGTGAGTCGATTCAGCAAGCAAACAGAATGGCAAAACCAGAGCGACCAAAACAGAGAAGGGCAAGACGATGCGTAAATCCAGATACAGGCTGGGGTCAAAACCAGGACAATAAGGAATCAGGCGATGAAACAAGAGAATGAGTCCATTGTGTTCAGTCAAATGTCCATTATTTTTAATCTATGCTTAGGTTTAAATTATTATTATTTTTTTGGTGTTGTCACGCCTCCGGGCTCTCCTGGCTCCCTCGCTCCCTCGCTCTCCCGGACCCAACCTCCCAGGGGCTTCGCTCGATGACGTCACACGCACATGTCCCCAACCGTCCAATCACACCTGTTCGACGTCACCCAAGTTCTAGGCGTCCCTGCTGTCATTGATTACACTTCCCTTCATAAGCCCCTCCATGCCACCACCTTATTGCGAGGTTTTGCCCTAACGTCTGTTAAGCAATTCTGAACGTTCTACTTTCTATCTGCCTCCTGGTATTGACCTGTTTTCGTTCTCTGACCTATTCTCTTTGGATCTCTCCCCTGGCTCTTTGTCGCTGTTTCTCCCTTGGCTCTGATCCTTCTTCCTGTCTTCCGTTTTCCGCATCTAGCTCGCCCCCTCTGGACTTGTTTACATTCACTGCCTGCCATTTCCGGTTCCTACCTCTGCCTGTTTCTGACCTTGCTCTCGCCTCTCCCTTTATGTTGTCTTGGGTTTTGCTGTTTGTATCGACCGCTCGATTGTTCAAAAAAAAACAACTTGCTGTTTAGCTCTGCTCACGTCGGTCCGAGTTCTTTGTTCCTGACAGGTGTGTCAAACCTGAGAAACCTGAGTGCTTTTAAATAGCTTATAAAACACCACAGTGAACTTTAAATCAGTGAACATAAAAATTGCACTTGCTTCTGGTCATAAACTTGTAGGCTCTATCTTTGGTATAGACTGACATTTTATGTAAGATTCTTTCTTTATCAAACTACAAATCTTTTTGTTACTATTTGTTAAAATAATAAGATTTTAGTTCATTTGGCCAGCAAAATTAAAATGAAATTTGTAAAGTAGAAATGTATTTGTTTGTTTACATTTATTTTTCCAATACATACTGTATCACACATCAAGGTTCTGCTCAAATGAATGTAAATGAATGTAAATTCAGAACAGCCTTTAAATTTACCATTTGGTATATTAATTTTAAAACATATTTCAATAATTACTTTATGTTTCATGTGATTGCTGTCAAAACTGTAATTAAAATGGTCAACACATGCACAAATTTCATCTAATAATACATTAGAAACTGCATTATCAAGGAGAATACATAGCTAGGAAGACATCACATTTTCCCATGTAAAAAGGGAGGCAGTGCCTTTCCAACTGAATCTTACACTCACTACTACCTACAGGATAAAAAAAATATGCTTCCCTTTGTTATGACCTATTATTTAACAACAATCATTAAACCGTTTTAATTTCAGTATGTACTGTATTTATTTTTGACATAGCAAATTAACAAAAAGTTATTCATTTTATTTGTTTGTATTGAATTTCTGACTTTTGTATATAAAATGTGGATTAAAATCTAAAATGGCTGACACAACTCAAATTTGTCAAAGCTTCATGCATGATTAAATCAGTTACTATCTGCATCATCACAGTCAATCTGTAGGTGTTCTTCTGTGTTTCCTATTTGTACCTCAAACAATATTTACAATATATGATCACAATAGTTGCCATTCTTTCCATCGAGTGTGTGTATAACAGGTTTACCTGTGATTACACTTTTCTACTACTAGGGGTTCCTGCATACACATGCTAATACTACAATACACAAAACTATATATACAAAACTATATATACAAACTATATATACAAACTTTATCACATACAGTCAGTACCTGTAAATCTATAAAGTGCACTTATATAGAAGGTGTTTTTGATAAAATGACCAATAAGTGAAGCTACAACCTGTAACTAAGAAACTTCCCACTTAGTATACACTTTCAAAAACATAAAATTATATTTTATTGCATTTGGCTAGTTAAGTGATTACAGGACACTGTGTGGGGTTTTAAACAGACATTAACCTGCTAGCAGGAATGTTACAGTCGACTGGGTAATTTTGGTGTTCTAGAGATATTAAATACATTAATTTTACTTCAGTGTTACTTCAGTGTGTTCAGCACCACATTAAACCCACCTGACCTTTTCATCATTATTCATTATCTAAGTGAGAGCTATCTGATAGCTATATACATATTAGCTTATACATTCAAGTACAACTCTGAGACGTGCCACATGCAGAAGTTCTCGGACGATACTGCTATTGTGGCTTGTGTAAGGGGAGGGCAGGAGGCGGAGTACAGAAACCTGGTGGAGGACTTTGTGGCATGGTGCCGTAAGAACAACCTGCTACTGAACACTTCCAAGACCAAAGAGTTGGTGGTGGACTTTCGCAGGGCCAGACCACTCACACAGTCAGTCTCTATTGAGGGGGTGGAAGTAGAGATGGTTAAGACCTACAGGTATCTCGGACTGCACCTGGATGATAGGTTGGACTGGTCAGCCAACACGGACATCATGTACAGAAAGGGGCAGAGCCGACTCTACTTCCTGAGGAGGCTCGGGTCCTTTAACATCTGTAGGAAGCTCCTGCAGATGTTCTATCAGACTGTGGTGTCCAGCTGTCTCTTCTATGCTGTGGTGTGCTGGGGAGGAAGCATTAAGAAGAGAGACGAGATGCGACTCGACAAGCTGGTCAGGCGAGCAGGGTCAGTTGTTGGTGTGGAGCTGGACTCTGTGGTGAAGGTGGCGGAGAGAAGGACACTGCAGAAACTACTGTCCATTATGGATGATGATGGACACCCACTGCACACCATCATCATGGACAAAAGGAGCAAGTTCAGTGGCAGGCTGCTGTCACAGAGCTGCTCCACAGACAGACTCAGGAGATCCTTTGTCCCGAGAGCCATCAGGCTCTTCAACTCTTCCCAGCGGGGCCGGAAGAGGGAGGAGGACAGCTGAGGACTGAATTCTCTTGTTTAATCATAGGTTTATTATGCACTATTACACTTTACTGTATATACTGTACATCTTACTGTATATACTGTACATCTTAACTCCTGGACACTCTGGTCACTCTACTGTATATCCTATATATCCTATATATCCTATATATCTGCACTCCTGGACACTCCACTTTACTTTACTTTAATACCAGTATAAGCACATGTTTATTATGTTTATTCTGTTTATTATGTTTATTATGTTTATTCAGTCATCATCTGCTGATAACTGCACCCTTGCACATTCATGCACATTTATTTATTACTATTGCGCTGTCTTTCTACAGGTCTACAGTTATATTTGTATTTCTTGTATATATTTCTGCTTCCTTGCGAAGTGAGATATGTATATATTTATCCTCGTGACCTGTACTATGTATAGTTTATAGTTTATAGCGTATAGTTAACAGGTAATAATACTGCTGCCGGTACCTACCCATTTAGGTTTTTTTCATACTGCACAACACTTTTAATCTGTAATTGTATTTGTCTGATGTTTTACTGTGCTGTTTTCTTGTGAAACCGCTACTGGCTGCTAAATTTCCTTCGGGATCAATAAAGTATCTATCTATCTATCTATCTATCTATCTAAACTACTTTCATAAGATTAAACATCTAAAAGTGCAAATTCAAAATAAACTGATACAAGGTCTTTATTAAAAAGTCATCTGGTCTTAATTCCACTCCACTCAAGGGTTAACACGAGTTCAAATATTGTACAGTGACTGCCTGGCACATATACAGGGGTGTGTTTGTATGGGTGTGTGTAGGTGTGATTGAGAGAGAGAGATAGAAAGGGAGAGAGAAAGAAAGAGGGAGGGAGAGATAAAAGCCACTTACAGCTCTCATGAGTGCAGAGAGTGAAGGCGGATTGAATATCTAACACAGAAACTATCTGTATTTACGTTTTGTTCTTTCAGTTCTAAAGTATCTGATCTCTCCAGCTCAACCGCATCACAAACTTACTTTTATGTCATTATCACTTAGACTGAATCTCAGACTCCCCCTACTCACTATGTAGTGCACTTCATAGGTCTTATAATAATGTATCCAGCACCCAAACACTGTATAATATACCTAACACAGACACGTCTGATATTCAGACACATGTACAACATTCTCAACAGCACTGTTTCTGTGTAGAAGTCCAAATTTCATAACTCACATAGTGCACTATGAAGGGGGTAAGGAGCCATTTGGCACTCAGCCAAAGTGTTTAAGGGCTTCTAAAGACTTTACTGCCTCTGTGCACAATGATACAAAACACAATGGTAGATACCGATTCTGGGTTCAAGTGGTGTCTGAAACTGGGTAATTCCAGTTTTCACTTCATATTTACTACTGTAAACAAGGGGTTCTAGACAGTGTTGAGTCCAGAGTCTGTAGCGGCGTTAGGTAAAACTTCCTATTACTGTTATTTTAAAAATATAAATATAAACAACATTAAAAACTGGTAACTGAAAAATATAGATATACCCTCGGGGACCTCTCACTGCTCTGGAGCCCCAGACCGTTGTCTGTCTTGCCTGGTGTCACCTCTGATTCTAGATGATACACAAGTTTAAGAGTGAGAAATGCTAAAATTGTGGTCAGTGTTAAATATGTATAAGTGATGTGCTTCTATTAGATCTGTGTGTTAATAAAGGCAGGACTGGTTTTCTCCAGATCTCCTCCTTTCTTTTTCTGTGTGGTGGGCGTATCTATAAACCAGCACTCAAATGGAGTGAAACCAGTAAATCCCTGAACACAGTATTAGCCTCTCCATCACTATATAACACCATCTCTGGAGCTGACAGTGAGGGTCAGCACAGTGGCTCTGCAGTGAGACCCTCCTCACCGCCGTTAGAGGAGATAAGTGCAGATATCAGTGATCAGGAATTTACTCTGTGACTTAATGAAGTTTGGTTTCTGGTAATGTGAAATGGTACATGGTGTAAAATAATTTAACCTGATTAAACTTTAACATTGTTACACCAGGTGAATCAGAGCTGTAGTGGTGAGTTTGAATAGATGTGGATCCTGTACACTCCATAATTATAGAATACAGGATAAAACTGATCTGAACATCCTGTAAACATGATTAATGGCACAGCCAGTTAAACTATGAAAATACCATTTCATTGTTTTACATTTAATACATTTAAGTTTATTATTCATTAAAATGAATGCATGATGAGAAAACATAGTCACATGATAGATCTCAAAACTATGTCAGACTGGTACGTGGTAGTGTTACTGTAGTATACTCAGTTCAGGTCAGACCACACCCTGTTCAGCACTACAGTTAGTTTAATACACCACAAGAATCGATATAATCAAACACACAATCAGCTTAAATAGTCCAAACATGTTCTACATTATCACTCATTAATATTTATACTGAATATTCATACGTAATAAACTCACTGTGTAAATCCAGATCCTCTTCTCTAAAGGCGGCAGCTCCAACTTACTTTCAGTTTTGTTTCTATTCGGCTGATCAGTATCGCCCTCTAGTGGTGACATATGTGGATAACATAACTCTCTCTCTCTCTCTCTATTTTTCCTTCTATCGCTCTCTCTCCCTTTCCCTCTCTCTCTCTCACCGTGTCTGATCTTGGTGGTCAGTGAGAGTAGCTGGTTCTGGTCAGGGGAGGTTCTGACCGGCCTGTTGTAGGCAGATCTCAGATTAAACAGGACAGATGCAGTCTTTAATACTGTCTGTTGACAGGACGTCTTTATCTTTAATGAGGATTATGGATTTTCTGTTATTTAGTTTGATCAGATGATAAAAGAGTATAGTCATATTAAAAAGCCAAATCATCTCCCTGCATTGGCAGATACAGTAATTTGACTGTTTTACCACTCAAAACTACTTAATTACTTATCAATGAGCACCAGAGATAATTTGGCTTATTAAAAATACTTAATCAAGTAAATCACGTCTACACATAAGTTAAATAATCTTACAGTAAACATACATTAATATTGAAATGAGAAATACTGTAATTACTACAGTAAACAATGTATATTAACTAGTATGTAAGATTGTATGACTTGAAAAGATGTTTTTATGCTGTTGTTTTTTTTTTTTTGGTGTATCAAAAACACAAAGCATCATGGAACCAGTCTGAGGCCTGAATATCTAAGAACTATTAATATGTATCTGTTCTCCCTGCTGTGAAACATTTCACTAATCAGGCAGGTTAAAGTGAGACTGCTTTCACCCAGATAGCAAGCGTATATCAGTCCACTGGCTTGATCAGGTCAGCACCCCAGTGACTGTTTGCCACTGCTGGTCCACCCTGGACCACCTGGATAACTGTCCTACAAACAAGATCTAACTAGTTCACCTCCTCCAACTGATTCAAAACACAGACTTTTTCTTTGGAAAATAAACTAATACAAATACTACAAGCACCTTAGAGGGTAATGAAAATGTTGCT
Organism: Semaprochilodus insignis; assembly: GCA_034552555.1. Taxonomy (NCBI): domain Eukaryota; kingdom Metazoa; phylum Chordata; class Actinopteri; order Characiformes; family Prochilodontidae; genus Semaprochilodus; species Semaprochilodus insignis. Next base: position 20,536,743 of record CM067495.1, on the reverse strand, counting down.
GACACAAAAAATAATTTACTGACTAATTTACTAACTAATAAAGAATAAAGAACAGAAGAAAGAAGGAAGGAAAGAAAACATGGGACTCTTAGTGGAAAACAAACAATGAAAACTGGCATTTTGTCTAATACTCTGCTTAACCACCAGCGGGGCACCCAAAACACACTGAGCAAAACACTAGTGGACCGCCAGCTTTGCCGTTAGTAGGCCAACAGTAGTCTGCCACCCTCTTGCTATCAGGGCATCTTCCTATGTGGGAGTTGTTACCGGGCCAGTGTTTGTCCAGCTCACTGACACACCCTATAATTACACATGATAATTGCGACAGACCAGCATAAACACCCATAACAGTCAGACTCTGAATATGATCACAGGTAATCACGTAATGCCACAGCAAGCGCACCAGCAAGGCTATTCATAGTGTTAGTATATGAAGTGAAGCTCCAAAGTCTGAAAGCTCCATTTCTCACTTCATGATACAAACACTCCCCCGAGAACGACTGACAGATAGAACTAACACTGTGGAACATTACACAGACCGCCTGCTTCATCTGAGCCTCTGTGTGAGCTTGTGAATTTATACTCAGTTTAATACAGTGAGGTATCCGGTTCCAGCGGGAGAGAGCTGTCTGAATAATCAAGTACAACCTTCCTCAAATCCAGCTCTGCTAAACCAGACTAAGTCATATCTGTTGTGAGCTGTATTAAAAATAATCTGTCACAGTAAAAGAACTCCTGTATTTCATTCACTTCCGTTCTTCTTACGCACAGTCTACATAAGCCCCTGTCTGGTCAGTTTGAACTGATTTCATTCACCTGAGTGGTCAGCTTCTGAACTTCTAAGCTCTAGAAAATTAAACCCTGAAGAGTGATATTATCAGAGTTCAGTGTGGGGAATGACGTCATCTGGATCCACCAATCAGGACTCACTAACCGCACCACTCTATAAAGCTAACAGTGTTAGGACTGGAACATTAAATGAGCTTATAAGTACACAAATAAGTAATATTACCTGCCTTAGTCTAAACCGCACTCTCTGTAATGAGTCAGCCATCATCTCCAAACACAGCGGCCAGGTGAATAATAAGGCATTCTCTGAGACCCAGAGGATAACGGACCACTGTGAGCCCACTAATGGCAGCGAGCGGGTCCACTGGGCGGGTCCGCTGGTGGTTAAACAGAGAGCCTTATTTATTCCTCTGGTTTGTGATGTTAGTCTTAGTTTATATAAACACTACAGATATTTAAAATCTGTTACAGGAGATTAAATATAACACCTGGTCCGAGCATGAACACCGAGTCCCAGCAAGGCCAACAGTCCAACCTTGTCAAGAAGGCGGACCGATATCTGCTCTGGGAGATCTTACCCCTCAGTTTACAGTACTTCATACATTCAGACCATTTCACATAACCCATCCAACCAGCTCAGAGTTTACTCTTTCAGTAATTGGACATTCAGTACCTTCTTCTAAAGTAATCCTCCACCGAGTTCAGCTGGAAGAACAGTTTCTATCTGTTAAACGTGTTCCTGCTTTAAACTACACACAGATATTCCTGTTAGTTATGGACTTACCGAGGGAATCCAAAGCGCTGGTTTCAGGAATCCGACCTCGGTATATAATGGAGCCCGGTTACTTTCAGTTCTTTTTAGTACTTTTCAATTGTAGTAGTGCATAAATCCAACAAATATCAGTTTAGAGCTTATTATACTATGTACATATGAATTATGAAGTGATTCTACTGTACAGTTTTTAAAATCACATAGACCAGATCAGTTTAGATAAATTCACAATAGATATTAAATAAATGTCTTTTAAAAATAGATATAGATTATAATTTAAGTATATACATTCTCTATGTGAATGACTTTACAACTAAAGAGACTTCAACGACATGTAGTAAAGATAACAAGCAGCAAATGAAATATCCAATCACTCTGCTTTATCAACATCAATCCACTGAATACAGTTTAATATTATAATAACACAATAAAAGCTTTAATGAATCAATATTTTATTTATTATCTGCACTGTAAAGTACACAGAGTGTACACTGAATGAACCAGAGGACATATCAGATACTGTAGGGAGACAGAGTCCAGGAAAAGCTGTTGGGTGGGAGCTCAGATCCTTCTACTGATACTGAAATGGGTGTCTGAGTAAATCATCTTGGTTTGCAGACTGACCTCTGGACAGGAGATGGAGAGTGCAGGAAGAAATGTTCCACCCAGAAGACTCCCTTATTAGCTGCTGCTGGTCACTAAAGCAGAAACTAGGAGGACGAACTGTGTGCCAATAAGCATGCAGTTAACTTATAAACTGTACGTAGAATCACTTCATAAATCATATATACATAGTATTATAAAGTCTGAACTGATATCTGTTGGTTTTATGGATTTCTTATTAAAAATCATTATTTTATAACGTTACATTCACATATTAAAACACGTGGTAATGGTGGGCACTGTGGATGCCATTTACATATAAACTGTACAGTAGAATCAGTTCATAATTCACATGTACATAGAATAATAAACTCTGAACTGATATCTGTTGGTTTTATGCACTACATTTTAGAAACCAGCATTTTATAAAGCACTGAATCTTTTTCCTTAAGATCTTCCTGTGCTTCCTGACTGGCTTAACTGCTGTACCTAATGGTCCTCTCACACTTCTCGCCATAGATCCTCCTTGAAGTGTACACTGTGATGACTTCGACGAAGAGTCAGTAAAAGGGGTGTAAGTGATCGAGTCTATGGAGGATTGAGAGCAGCATTGGGACACGCTTCATCTCCCGCCCCTCCAGCTGTTTACGTCACTGCTGGGAACCACCATGCTGGGTTCAGTCTCACACTTTCTTCTACATTGCTGTGGAATCATGTGTCCCTCCCGCTCCATGATTTCAAGTACTGACCTAATAAAGAGCTTTAACTTCATTAGAATGATTTATTAGACAGCTGAACAGAAGTGTGTTGAAACATAATTCATGATAATCAGACGACACTCGCTCATATTCCTGTGTGGAGACGTTTCTGTGATCCCTGAACAGCCTGTTATTCTCTGATCTATATTCCATAAAATCATAAAAATCATCTAAAGCTACTCTTTAACCTTCAAATTAAACAAAAAGCTGATTAAATGAAGCTCTAACAGATTAGCGTATTATCTCTGTCCAGAGAAAAAAAACAGTATCTCCCAAATGGCACCTTCACAGGAGAGGGCAAAAACCCAGTCTTATCAGTTCACTGATAGTAAGAGGATAGTGGTCCACTGTTATCCCCCTGTCGGCACAGCTGGCGGTCCACTGGCATTCACCTCAGCGTTAGTCCATAATGTAAATAATAGCTGATATTCTTTATTCAGAGGATCACAGTAAAAACTGCTACAGCAGATTTTGATATTACTCAGGATTATGATATAGTACCCGTTTATGTGTTACACCATCATGTCAGAATCAACAGACTACTTGATAATCCAGAGTTAGGAATACTGGAAATAAGCAGAAAAGTAAATTAGTTCTCCATCAGTCTTATATCTCAAGTTCAGAGAGTCAGAATACGAACACAGTACAGTAATATTTCAGTTCATACCACTGAAGGTCTGTTACATCTATTTTCATAAGGTGTCAGAATTCTACAGCCAACATGCTCAACATGCCATCAACTCTCATTCCTGCACGTCTTGGTATTGTGAATCGGTGAAATATCTCCATCTACCGGCAAAAACATGGTATTGTGTCATTGTAAGGTGGACCTGAAAAATCGACTAAAGTCATTTAATATCAGGACCATTTCTTCTCTTAGAAGTTTGTAATATTGGTTTATAATAAAAGTCTCTGTGGATTGAAATGTGTGAGGAGGTTACAGAAACTAGTTAGATCTGGAATGGAGGACAGTAATCCGGGTGGTCCGGGGGTGGACAGGAGGGGTTGGGGATGGAGAGGAGGGGCTGTGATTGGGGATGAGAGGAGGGGTTGCGATGGGGATGGAGAGGAGGGGTTGTGTCAGTTAAAGAGGATCAGCTGTGGCGTTGGAGATAAAGGAGATGGGTGGTTTGAAATAAGAGTGGATCCAGTAGGGAGGGGTTGGCTGGAGCTGGGGGCAGAGCTGTGTTGTGGCAGCTTGCTGAGAGTTAGTTAACTCACCGTGGAGTGAGATGGGAGTGTTAAATAGCATAACATTATCACCACGTACTGCGCTCAGTCTGTCTCAAAATGTTTGTGAAAATGAAAAAAAGCAGATTGCATTTCAACCTAAATCAGCCAATCAGGTTCCACAGTCTTCCACCTCAATCAGCCAATCAGGTTCCATAGTCTTCCACCTCAATCAGCCAATCAGGTTCCACAGTCTTCCATCTCAATCAGCCACTCAGGTTCCACAGTCTTCCACCTCAATCAGCCACTCAGGTTCCATAGTCTTCCACCTCAGTCAGCCCATCAGGTTCCAAAGCCTTCCACCTCAGTCAGTCATTCAGGTTTCACAGCCTTCCACCTCAGTCAGTCATTCAGGTTCCACAGTCTTCCACCTTAGTTAGCCACACAGGTTCCACAGCCACCTCAGTCAGCCATGCAGGTTCCACAGTCTTCCACCTCAATCAGCCATTCAGGTTCCACAGTCTTCCACCTCAGTTAGCCACACAGGTTCCACAGCCTTCCACCTCAATCAACCACGCAGGTTCCACAATCTTCCACCTCAGTAAGCCAATCATATAATGATGTAGCCCTTGTATAGGTTTCCCTATTTGTATGGGAACCTTGTATTAATTAGGACAGAGACAGGGAAATACTGAGCCAGCTGGGGTCCTGTGGATTGGGTGTTTATACAGACGCCCCGGGGTCCTTAGAGAAGTTCAGCTAATTGCGGCTAAGCTAGTGCATCAGTGAGTGACGGCGTCTGAAGTACGAGTCTTATGGACAGTTTGATGTAGACGTTGTGACCATATGAAGCCGGCAGCTGAGTAGTTTGGCTGCTCTAGAGAGTACAAGCAAGCCACAGCTTCTGACTAAGGCCGTTTGCTGTACATTTATTTATTCTAGTGCAGGTGCTGGCTGACTGTGTGGAGCTTGGGATACCAACAGATAGTTGGGTATACTTGTGTGGTGTTCACTAGTGTGGCAGAGATTTGCAGTGCAGTAGAGTCTGAGAGATTGCTGTATATTACAGAGTGTATTTTCATCTTAATCTAGATTTTATTCACGTGTGTTACTGAGAATAAGTCTGGTTGGCCTCCCAACTCCAATAACTTGTGTAAGCCCAGCAGTGTAGTTTTAATATTACTAAACCGACATTCGTTTTTACGACCTTCAGAATATTTAATAAAAATAAATGTTTAATAAACGTTTTGTATTTTTCTAAACCTGTGTCTGTGAAATTATTGCATATGGAGCTCCCCTTTGCTCCAGGCCTAAACCAAGGGGTGGCGTAGTCTGGCATATAGTCCATAGGGGGCACCACAATGATAACATATATTTCATGTTTTTTCTTTGGGCATGTTAATTAAATACTCAGTAAACAATAAAATACACAACAATGCATTATATGTAGAGATGTTGGGAGTCTATAAAGCATGTACTTTAAGCAGGGGTGTGTAAACTTTTGAACAACTGTATGTCATATTTCCTGTAACATACTCTAATGTTGGTGTGACGCTTGTATCGACGGGTCTTGGACTTGCAGATGCCCTTGCAGCAGAACCTGAAGCAGCGCTGGGTGAGTGGTGGAAGGAAAGCAGGTGGGGTTGTGTGGTACTGATACACTAGATGAGTCCACACTGATATTCTCACTGTGCACTTCATAATACCGCTCTAGAGTCAGAACTGTTCACAGTGGTGCTGAATGGAACCAGACGTCCCCCTCTAAAAGCTCCCTCACAGAAAGTTACTACATGAGATGGTTATGAATACGCTGCCTGATGTCTGAGACGCTGTTTATGATAGTTCTGAGAAGATTTTGGTCTAAAACATCTTTTATTATTAACTGATTAATGATTTATGACTATTATACCATCATCAACATTCCATATACACTCAGAAGACCCGTGTAGGTTCACTGGTGGTTTAGTAAATTAAATGTCTGTATGTGTGTTGTAGACATGGAGACCCCTGGTTCCCATCACCACCACTGTAAAGAACATCCTGCATGTTACTGAACCAGGTGTGGCAGGGTAAGGGTTAAACTCTTCTGCCACCTTGGAGTGTATTGTGGTTAGCT